>APFE031398530.1:13677-29599 GCA_000404065.3 Pinus taeda | reverse complement strand
TTTTACTATCTCTTTTAGATGGGGGTTGAGTCTTCTTTGTGGCTGACGAACAGGTATTGCATCCTTTTCTATATAGATATGGTGGGTGCATAATTGAGGATCAATCCCCTTCATGTAAGGGTAATCCCACGCAAATGCTCCCTTATATTTTTGTAACAGATTCACAAGATTTATTTCTTGATCTGGTCTGAGGTTGGCGTTGATATTTAGAGTCTTACTGGTATTGTTTGGTCATGCGGATCTTTTAAAGGGTCTTCTTCTAGCTCACTATCAAAGGCTGCCTCTATCATAAAACACTGTGTGTGAGATCTAGATTCAGTTTGACTAATGAAGTTATTAATGGCATCATCTTCTGTCTGATCTTTAAAATCTAAAGCCTTCTGTACAGTCAATGGAGATCTGATATTGTTAGTAAGATATGACACATGATACTGATTAGTTTTGATCTTCAGTAGGCTTGGTTGTGTTGGAGGATATAGAACTAGATTTTTAACGTCTGGTCCTTTAGTTATGGTCATGTTTCCCTACCGACAACCAATGTAGGCATCGATAGTAGCAAGCCAAGGTCTTCCTAGTATTAGCGGATGTCCATCTAGTCAGGTTTTTGGATTAATTATCAGGAAGTCAGTTGGATGTTCCCAGGAGTCTACAGAAACCATGACATCGTATAGAGTACCTTCTGGTCGAACCACATATTGATCTACCAATTCTAGAAATGTAGAAGTAGGTTCTACCGATGTGATGCCAAGCTTTTTGTAGGTGGAAGTTGTCAAAATGTTGATTGCAGCTCCCAGGTCGACTAAAGCATTAGTCAGGGTTTGACCATAGATTTGGACAGTTACAATTGGGTTCCTGGGATCTTCGTATCTGATAGGTGTCTCTTTTCCTGATAACAGGTCGGATAAAGTACCAACTACTTGGACTCTAGGGTTAGTAGTTGTATTCCTCCTTGATTTTTTTATGCACAGTTCTTTTATAGTTTTTGCGTATATAGGAATATCTTGTATGGCTTGGAGGAATGGAATTTTTATGTACAAGTTTTGTAACTCTCCCAGAATGTCAAAGTCTGGATATTGTACTGGTCGTGGTATGACTAATCGTTCCGGGAAAGGAGGCGAGGATGTTTTTGCTTGCTGATGGCTCTGTTCTCTATTTACATCCTCTTGTTGTGGTGGTCTTTCTATTGGTAACTGATCTTCAATATGAACTGTTTTGTCTCCCTCTGTTTCTATGATACGTCCAGATCGTAACCGAAGATAATTGCACTCCCTTATGTCAGGTCCAATTTCTGATGTTTCTATGATTTGGAGGGATTGGACTGGTCTATTATTAGGATTGGGATTGGGTTGGGCTGGGAGTTGAGGTCTCAGATTAGACTGGGGGTTTTGTTGTAAGGCTGGCAGAGTTGGTTGAGGGAGTGGAATAGTTGCTGTTGATTGATATGTCGATCTTGGCCAATTTGTCTGCCAGGGTGAACCTTGTGAGGTAGGGGGATCCATTGTGGAGGATATGAATTATTCTGCCAATATGGTGGGTTATAAGGGAAATTTGGCCAGCCGAATTGGCCTGTCTGATTCATCCATGGGTTTGGGGAAGGGAACGGTTGTGATGACTAGTTTGGAAATGGGGGTGTAGATTGGTTTTGCCACATACCATATTGCTGAGCATTATCCTGTGGCGGCTGAAAAGAAGAAGTTGGGTCCGAAAACATACTTGATTGCCTCGGTTGCCATTGGCGACGCTGGTTAACAAAGTATGCTGGCTCTGGTTCTTCTTTTGCTTCTTTGTATACTGCCTTTAGTCCAGGAAGTGAGGGGCAGCTTTCGGTGAGATGATCTTTTGTGTAGATGGCACATGTTTGAACTGAATCTAGTGGACATTCCTTGTGGCTATGTTTTCTTTTGCATCGGGGGCAGAACATTGCCATATTCTGTTCTGCCTCCATCTGCTTTTGCTTAGCCTGCACAATATCAAGCTGTGTAGTTAATGTCCCTAGAATATCAGTTTTAAAATTTTCTAATAAGTTCCCAAGTTCTACACGTGTTACTCCTTCTGTTGATATTTTGTTATCTCTAACAAACCGATCATATTCTGTTGGTTTTATCCTTGTGCTGCCTCTTGAACTCCTGATGCATAAATTAATGATTTCGGCAAAATTCTCTTGGTAAATATCCCCTTTTCCCATGATATTCAATGTTTCAATCCGCTGTTCTTTCATACCTCTAATTAATGCATTTTTCAACACATTATCAGGTAGAGGTAATGATGCATAGGGGGATCTCTGTAAATTATACTGAAAACGTTCTACATATTCCTCTAGAGTTTCATTTGGTCTGGTCGTCATTTGGAAAATTTCATCTTTCAGTTCTCTTGACTTGCAGTAATCTTGATATTTCTTGAGAAAGGATTCTTTCATTTGCTCCCAGTTGTTTATGACTCCGCCACCTAAACCCATAAACCATCTCAAAGCTGCTCCTTTCAAAGTGGAGGGGAGCAAATTCAATTTTTGGGGGTTAGTGGTGTAATCATATCCTCTACATAACACATGAAATTCAAATAAGAATGCGTCAGGGTCTTCTGATGTGAGTCCATGAAACGTTGGGATGTGTTGAAGAGGGATCGCTTTCATGGGTGCATTTGCAGTAGAGTCTACTATTGGATATTGCAATGTAGAAGTTTGAGTATTTGGCTGATTCTGCGCCATGGTGTCGAATATGTGCCAATAGTCTTCTGAAATTTCTAGGAGGGTGTTCCTAGGTTGAGAAGGGGCGGCCTTGGCAGGAACTGTTTTAATGACACTTCCTTTGTCTGGGATTTCTATCTGAGGGAATGGAGTGCCTTCAATATTAATTCTGTCTGCGCTCCCCTTATCTGGGTTGTTTAACAACTGGATTATCCTAGAAGGAGACCTTGGTTCCTCTATTTCCCCTGTTTCCCCTTCTCCCTCACAAAGGTTGCTTAAGTTCCCTTCCTGCAGCCGTTCTGATATAGAATTTTCAATTTCTTGATAGTCCTGTTCATCAGTCTGGTTATGTACCTCAGCAAAGGCTCCAGATGGTGATGCTGTAGCCTGAAGGGAACTAGTAGGCTGCCTAGAATTAATATTTCTGATGCCTGCTGACGGCTGAGATTCAGTTTTCTTGTAGATTTTGTCTATAAAGGTTGTTCGGCCAAGGGTCACCAGTCCTTTGGCTTTTTCAGGTTTGGCTGGGGGTTTGATATTCTTTTCTGGCTTTTTCTGCTTAGTCATGCACTCTAAAAACTGCTAAATCCTATCAACCAGCAATTCTGCTAAGAGAGCGGACGGTGGAGCAGGGCTTTTACATGCTCCGTACGCAGGTTCTTACCTTCCGTTTTTAAAATCTAACTCCCCCCTAACAGACTTGCGCACTACTCTGTAAAGGGCAAATGGCTATTACTCCTCCCCGGCAACGGCGCCAAAATGTAGAGATGTAACTAGGGTCTCTCACACCACTAATTATCCTACATTAATAAGTCAATCCGGGAACGATTTGTTATTTCAAGGAGTAGCTCAATCCGAGGCTATTTGTCTGAGTAATGCTCAGTAGTATAGTGTTCTAATGATTCGAAAGGAAACAGATGCTAAGCTGTAACTAAACTAACTCAAAAGATAGAATCACACAAGGCAGTTGATCAGTCAAGGGTACGGAAGCAATAACCCATCCCTTTAGAAACTGATGAAGAAAGGAAATTAGAGCATGGACTTATAGGTCTGGGAGCTAAGCAGCGTCTTTCTGAGGCTCACTACAGCCTTAGGCCTTCTCTCACACCATAAACAACAAAGGCAGGTAAATAAAATGGTGGAAAGTAAAATGGAACAGCAATAAATGGAACAGCAGTAACAACAATCCTCAATGAATTATGAAACAGCAATTCTCATCCGTATGTACATGTTCTATACTACTACAGCAATCTGAGCATAATAAATGATATGACTACGCTCCTGAACGAAGTAATATGGCTTGCAAGTCTCACAAATACTATTTCACATGGATCTAATAATGATACATTCAGGCTAACATTCTGTTACAGAGATAACCGAAAGATGCAACTTAAATAGATCCAATTGTACAGTGCAGAGACATGAGATAAAGAAATCATTCACATATCAATCATAGCATATCACATAAAAGATGTATCAGATTACTTAAATAACAAAAATAAACAAATCACACACAAATCACCGTATAATAATACAAAAGCAAGTGTCCTTCAGAGCCGAGCCCTTAGCTGCCAAGGGTACACTGCCTTAAGTTACTCCAGATGCAGATACAAAATGAACACCAAGCCTTCTATATTAATCGCATCAAAAGTATACAAAGTCAGGTCTCAGCGAGACTCAATGATCACAGTTTGTTCTGAAACTTAGAATCATAAAAACAGTCGTCCTTTGCTCAATGGCGTGGTGCCTTTATATAACAGAAATGACGGAGGTATCTAGACAATCAAAAAGATAAGTTAAAGCAGCGATCCCTCAGGATCAAAGATCTTGAGGGATTCGCTAATCGTTCAATTCTTCTCTTTTCTTTCTTGCGCTCTCCGACCCGGTATCCCGCATTCTTTCCCTGGGCTATTTGGCTCTAATTTTGCCTGATCTCGTTCGCATCTGGTGCCCTGCTGGAGGGACAATGGTTATTTTCCCTTTGCTCCTTGCTTTTAATCGACAATCCCCTGTTTCCACGTCTTCCTGCATAGACAATGTCAATTATCAGCACTTGAGCTTCCTTTGTCTATTTTCGCATATTTTATCAAAATCCTTTATCTTCTTAGAACTCATGATATAGAAAAAGTTAGAATTGTTATTGAAAAACCACTAGATTGCTTGTCAAAAGCATACCTTCCAAGTGCTCCACACACCCCCCTGCTTGCCCTGTTTCATGGCCTCATGAAAACGTTATAGTTGACATGCAAAGCAGTGAGAGAATAGGCTGGAGAAGGGATCTCGCGAGGAGGCCGACAACCATGATGAGCAACTAGATGGTCAAAGAACTGATCTATTTGATTTGCAGGCATCTCATATAAGGCCTGATATCCGGGTGCAGGGTGCCAAATAATTGGACTGCGAAATCGATACCCCAACCAGGATGGCCCTGCTCGCAGAATCCGTTCCACATAGAGATTCAATCGGCTTGCAGCCAGCTCAAAATTCTCATATTTGAAGGGTTCCCTAAGCTGGATGTTTGGGTTAGAGGTCCGGTATCGAAATTTTGCAGCATCGATGGCCAGGTCTTTAATAGTCAGGAAGTATTCCAGACTATTTCGGATCAAGTCTTCGTGCATGGGACCTAATATCTCAATGACACCTGGGATCCTCATAAGACTCCTATGTTCTCTCCATAGCGTCACTGGGTCTCTAGGTTTAGCTCGTACCCATAAATCTAAGCTGTTCTCTTGTCTCTGGAAGGTGTTGTAAGCTTTGAGCCATTTCAACTGATTAACCCCAAATGAGATAAAGGCTTGGAGTTGTATATCGCCAACAAAAGGGCCAGGATTTAAATCAGTTTCCTGGTCTAGCACAAGATTGTGCAGGTAAAACTCGCATAATAACCTTTGAACTTTAACTCCATAGTGCTTACAAAAGTCTATAAAGTCATTAACAGTGTTGATGTGGATAGGTGCTCCTGCCCTAACGGCTTTTATTTTTAATCTCAGATATCGTTCAAGCAAAAATAAAGCATAATTTTTAGCAGGGGCCCTACAAGTCAAAACATCAGTATATAAGGAACACATGGTGTCCATCTACTTAACAACACTATCTAATCGACGAGTTACCTTAGCAGCCTTTTCCTGCTCCTTCTGCCATCCTTCAAAGGCTTGGCTCTCGGACTGACTGATGTCTCGAAGTTGCTGTTGGAGCTCTTCGTATCTCTCCTTGGGGATTGTTTGTTCTCGCAACTACTCAGCTTCTTGCTGAGCTTCCTTCATCATTTTATGCAAGGTTCTGGTTTTTGGGTCCTTTTTCCACAAAGCCGTAGAGGCTGGAAGTTTAACCTGGACCTTTCTATTACGTTGCTTGGAGTTTAGGACCCAAATTACGCCCGAGGGTGGTGCTTCTGTTTGGACCTCTTTGCTTTTTGTTTCTTTCTTAACGCGAATAAACGGTTGCTGAGGCCCTTCTGCCATCGGAGCCTCTTGCTGTTCCATTGGTATGTCCATTCGTTGTTCAAGGCCAGATGGAACAAAAGTCTACCCCTCCCTACTATTTGGAACAAGAGTTTGTTCCTCCATGTCATTTGGAACAACACCCTGTTCCTCATTATTATTTGGAACAGCGGATTGTTCCTCAGCAGTAGGTCTCCTGATGGGGTTTCAACCAGCAAAATGGGTTCTTGTCCTCGGGGTTCTTGCTGCCTGGTCCTCCTCCTTTTTCTTACGGTCTTCTGTATTCTCAGATTGGCTTTCAACATTCGAATTTGCTGCCGGAGTTTGGCTATGGTGCCCAGCAACCTCTGTTGTTTCTTTCTTAACTTCTTAATTTCCTTTGCCTCAGCAGAGGGTTTGGCCCTTAAGCTCGCCCCTTCTTCATCTGGGATATCTTCCGGTGTCTCGGGGACAGATTGTCCCTGATTGTTGTCCTCTATTTCATTATCATTTCTAGGCAGGTCTTCTTCCTCTGCCTCTTCTGCATGCATTTCCTCGGGTAATTCTTCTTCTGGGGGACCGTCAAGGACACCTCCTGTGCCAGAGGGCTGGCCATATTCTCCCATATTGGCCAAAACTGCTGCCAATTCCTCCTCACCTGGAGGGTCCTGCAATGGGCTACCCCCTGGCTGTGCCATTTCTTCTTCCTGATTGCCCTGTTCGGTGGCTTCTTCTTCCTTGGAGTGTTCGTCTCCTTGGTTGCTCTGTTCAGTGGCCATTTCTTCCTCAGAGCGTTCATCTCACTTTTCAATTTCTCCTTCCGGCTGGTCAGTCTGTGCCTCTGATTGCTCGACATTTCCTTCGGAGAGTCCTCCTTCCAATTCTGGAGGTTCGTCTACAATTTCAATTGGTTGGGCCGTGGTTCCCTGAATGCTTTCTAGCCTTCCTCGTATCCGAGCCAACCGGGTTGACTTCCTTGGTCTTTCAGGTTGGTTGGGTGTGCCAGCAGGTTCTCTGGGTTCTTCTTGTCATTTTGGCGTACTGGAGGGTTGTTTCCGTTTTGAAGCAGCATGTCTTTCTACTACTGGCTCCTTGCGTCTTTCTGAACGTTCCGGCGTACTGGAGGATTGTTCAAGTTTCGAGGGTTGTACAACCAATCCCCCCTCGACTATTTCAATCAATTCTTCCCAAGTGCTTTGCTGTTGGGTGAGACTATGGCTCACTATCAACCGGATCAGTCCATGGTGGCTGACAACTGCATCTATATGCTGGGCCTTCTTCAGGCTTCGGGCCGCGTCATGTAACAGCGAATTTAAAAGTGCAGGGAGATTCACAGAGCATTTTCCTTTCAAAACAGCCAAAAGTTTTAAGTGATGAGGCCTTACCACGTCTTTTCTTCCTCCAAAGGTAATATAACTTTGCACTGTCTTTGCCAGCTTGGTCCAGGGTTCCCCAAGTGTTTCCGGTAGAACTCCTTTCCCTTTGACTGTCAAGCTTTGGCCTTCGTCCTGGAACATTTCCATAGCTTTTTGCAATCTTTCCTTCTTCAGCGTCCATATGGGTCTAGCAGCTGGTAATCCTGAGACTTCTACAATGATGTCCTCCGTAACCACTATCCGATTTCCTCTTACTACGGAGTGGTTTTCCTGCAAATTCTGCAGGAATTCTAATGCTACTGCTTCGTTTGATTCTTGCAGGCGGTTGAAGTAATTCAACCATCCTGCGTTTTCCAGGATTTTACGAGCAGCAGCGGAAACTGTTAGCTTGTGAGGTTCGCTTCGGACCGTCTTTCCGCCCATGATTCTACTCAGAAATGGAACAACAACTGTTTGCGGTATTTGCGACACAGAGAGGATGATCAATGCCAATTTTTGGAAAGGATCACTGAACATGCAACGAAAAGAAGGATCATGGACGGCAATCTCCGTAGGATGAAATCATCATACCGTTAAACCATGCCATTCCTTCGTACATTATCTTGCTCGAATGGTGTGCAGCCATGTAACCCTTGCAGTAATGAGGTTACCTCCCCCCCGCGATCTGATAGGTTTCCCCCAGCCGTCAAAGAGAGGAGCAGTAGCCAGTCGGGAGTCAAATCATAAAGTACAGCATATGGAATTATGCCATGTTGTAAAAAAAACAACGAAATGTCGAAACCGAGGTAAAAAGGTAGATCGCGTTTTATATGAGAGCCTGCGTGATATAATGAGGAACTGGGGAATTGGACGTCTGTCAAATGTACGAAATCTCCAGTAGTCATTGTCAGTTCCGTTGCCATGATCGGTGGTAATAAATATTCATGCGATATATATCGGGGTGTGACATATGATTTATGCAAAGGATATAAGAGACAGAAAGATTTAATATCATACCTGTTGGTGTAAATATTACGACTTTGATGCCATTAACAGAGCTCTGCTGCCAACAGGTGTTCATAACCTTGGCTATTTCACCCTCCGGAACCATGATCATTTGTGTATATTCTGAAGAGTGCTTTGTCAAAATGCAGGCCATTATGCCGGCTTGGTAACCAGATAACCATAATGCCATTCACAAGGTAGGCACGAAACATGGTCAAGCCGGCTCGTGATGAGACCTCCTGTTCCAAGGTTTGCTTGTTAATTTACCTTCGGACCATATCCCTGGTGTGGTGGTCGTAATGGGAATGCCACTTCGCTTCCATCCTTATGATCATGGTAGGCTGGCTTTGAATGAGACCCCCTATCCTGCATTTGACAATTTTCATATTTTGTTTTTGTTTTTCCTTGCAGAGCACCTCTTTTTTTTGTTTATTTCCACATAAGGGTGGTTCTGCACTCCTTAAGAGTGGGGAATGGTGGAAGAAGTCTTATAATCCCAGAAGACAGATATAAATCATTTGCTCTTATCCCTTAGTAATAATCAAGAAAGATTTGAGGGGAATCGTCATGATAAAAATCACCAAACCAGGGTTCGGGAATAAGACAATGACAGTGGAGATGAAAAGTTAATGTCCTTCCTCTTGTCCTCTTATCCATACTAGCTTCATAGTAATAGCAATTTATGATGTGCTGATTTCGGTATATCATGGTTTATGTTCATCGCATAAATTCATTGCTGTATCTAAAAGATTGGGAGACCATGGGCGCAAAGCATCCAATAAGGGTAAGAACATGCCGATGGCCTTTCTGAGATAAGAATCTATTCGTGGGATACCATTTCCTTGAGAGGAACAACAAAAATCGCAAATGTTGTTCCTTCCGAGAAAGGAACAACAAAGACACTCAAATGCTATTCCTTTTCGCAAAGGAACAGCAAAAAGACACGAGTGTTGTTCCTTTTCGCAAAGGAACAACAAAAATACCCAAGTGTTGTTCCTTTTCGCAAAGGAACAGCAAAAACACGCGAATGTTGTCCCTTTTCGCAAAGGAACAACAAAAACACCCAAATGCTATTCCTTTTCGCAAAGGAACAGCAAAAACACGCAAGTGCTGTTCCTTTTCGCAAAGGAACAACAAAACACACAGGTGCTGTTCCTTTTGAAAAGGAATAGCAAAACGTCACAAATGCTATTCCTTTTGAAAAGGAACAACAAAACCACACAAATGCTGTTCCTTTTGAAAAGGAACAGCAAAACCACACAAATGTTGTTCCTTTTAAAAAGGAACAGCAAAACCACACAAATAACATAGCAAAATAGATAATCAAAAAAACGTATATACAAGATGTTATGTACAAGTTATGAAATGAATTGCTTAAGTTACAGGTGAGGAAGATTTCGCTTCCTCTCCTAAAACTTCCAAATCAGTATCTTGTCGTAGCTGCTGACAGAAGGATTCCCGAGTGAGTGGCTTTCGATAAAGAAGAACTCGGTGGCCATTTACTTTGAATGCATATCCAGAACCGTCGATTGTGATTAGGGTAAGGGTCCCATTGTCGTGTACCTTCTGGATTTCGTATGGTCCTAACCATCGAGTCTGGAGTTTCCCCGGGAAGTCCTGAAACCGAGAATCGTATAACAGAGCCCAGTCTCCTTCATGAAAGACTTTATTCTAAATAAGTGCATCATGCCACTTAGCTCGCTGCTGCTGAATCAACGCTGTGTTCTATAATGCAGAGAGCCTAATTTTGTCCAATTCATTAACCTGTTGTAGTCGATTGGTTTGCGCCTCACTCAAGTCTAGGCCGACTTCCTGTGCGGTTCGTAGCGTTTGGATTTCAAATTCTATGGGAAAAATTGGTTGTTTTCCAAACACTAATTGATAAGGCGAATAGCCTGTCGTACTTCTCCATGTGGTTCTATAGGCCCACAATGCCTCAGGTAGCCGAGCGGCCCAATCACGCCTATGCGCTGCAATGGTTTTTGTTAAAATTGATTCTATGACCTTATTAGTACTTTCTACTTGCCCATTTGCCTGCGGATGGTATGGGGTAGTGATCTTATGTTGGACGTGATAATTGTTAAGTGTTGTAGCTAGTTTATTTCCAACAAATTGTGGTCCACCATCTGTGATTACTTCTCTCGGAAGTCCATAACGTACAAACAAATGGAACAAGAATTGTATTACCGCGTCCTTTGTAGCCTTAGGCAGTGATTCAGCCTCGACCCGTTTAGTAACATAGTCAGTCGCCACCAGAATGTATGTCCTCTGATTTGATGGAGGATTAATGGGTCCGACGAAGTCAAGAGCCCATTGTTCAAATGGCTCAATGACCAATTGTGGTCTCAGAGGCATTTCATCGGCTTGGCCAGGTTTTCCTGCTCGCTGACAGCTGTCACAGGCTTGTGCAAATTTTTTCGCATCTTTGAAAATTGTAGGCCAGTAGTATCCTGTCTGTAATACTTTATGTGCTGTTATTTTTTCGGAAAAATGTCCCCCGCATGGTCCGTCATGGCAAGCTTTTAAGATGTCGAAGATCTCGTCCTCTCGAATACACCTCCTGATTTGCATATCTGCCCCTGTATGGAACAAATGGCCTCCAATCCATGAAAATCGAGTGCTCTTCTGAACAATCTGCTTCCGTTCCTGAGGGGTTAAGTGTTTTGGTAGCTTACCTACTGCAAGGTAATTGGTGACATCAACATACCAGGGTGTTCGAATAGCAACGGCAAACAGGTGTTCATCAGGAAATTGGTCTTCTACCGCTGCTCTTTCAATGGATTTTGGTATCCGTGAGAGAATTTTCCTTGCCAGGTCGATCCTTGAATGTGATGTCGAACTCCTGCAATAAGATCAACCATCTAGTTATTCTAGCATTCGTAACGGGTTTATTTGCCAAATATTTGATAATAGAATGGTGTGTATATAACACAACAGGATAGCCTGTAATATAGTATCTAAATTTGTTAATAGCATGTATTACAGCCAGGAATTCCTTTTCAGTAACAGTATAATTGAGTTCGGCAAAGGATAAATTTTTGTTGATATAATAAATAACATATGGCTTCTTATCCTCTTCTTGCCCCAGGACTACACCAATTGCTGTATCCGAGGCATCAGATGAGATTTGGAATGGAAAATTCCAGTTTGGTCCTCGAAGGACTGGGGCTGTTGATACCAACTTTTTCAATTCCTTAAAATCCTGGTCACATTTTTCTGTCCACAAGAAATGAACATTACTAGTTAGAGCATATAGAGGTGTAGCAATACGCGAATAATGTTCTATAAATCGTCTGTAATATCCAGAAAATCCAAGAAAACTGCATACCTCTGTTTGAGTAGTGGGGGTAGGGATAAGCAAAAGAATCTGAATTTTGGCCGAGTCTACCTGGATGCCAGCTGCTGAAATGTAATGCCCTAGAATGAGCCCTTCTGTCATCATCATGTAACATTTTTCGTGGCTCAGACCAAGTCTTTAGCGATACAACGTTGTAGAACTCCAGGGTATCCAGAGTTGGTCAAATCTTTTCCTATGGTGTAAAGTCTCCATGTACACCTCAAGTCCGCGTTTATTAGATCTGCAAGATGCTGAGGAACCCTTTGAATTAGCAGGGATTACATAGGCCGAGGGTAGTATTCGATAGTCAAACGTTCCCCAAGGGCAAGTAAAGGTAGTTTTATCCTGGTCTTCAGGGGCAATTTGGATTTGGTTATATTCGCTGAAGCTATCCAGAAAAGAAAAAAAATTCTTTCCTGCCAAAGTGTCCAATACTTGATCTATAAATGGGAGGGGAAAGTGATCCTTCTGTGTGGCCTTATTTAACTCCCTGTAGTCCACGCAAATCCTCCATTTTCCATTTTTCTTGGGTACCACCACTAGGGGAGAGACCCATTTACTGTTAGAGATGGGATAAATAAAATTAACATCCAAAAGTTTCTGAAGTTCGGCTTTTACTATCTCTTTTAGATGGGGGTTGAGTCTTCTTTGTGGCTGACGAACATGTCTTGCATCGTTTTCTATATAGATATGGTGGGTGCATAATTGAGGATCAATCCCCTTCATGTCAAGGTAATTCCACGCAAATGCTCCCTTATATTTTTGTAACAGATTCACAAGCTTTATTTCTTGATCTGGTGTGAGGTTGGCGTTGATATTTAGAGTCTTACCAGGTTCGATTTCCACTACTTTACTATTGGCAACAACAGTTACTGGTATTGTTTGGTCATGCGGATCTTTTAAAGGGTCTTCTTCTAGCTCACTATCAAAGGCTGCCTCTATCATAAAACACTGTGTGTGAGATCTAGATTCAGTTTGACTAATGAAGTTATTGATGGCATCATCTTCTATCTGATCTTTAAAATCTAAAGCCTTCTGTACAGTCAATGGAGATATGATATTGTTAGTAAGATATGACACAGGATACTGATTAGTTTTGATCGTCGGTAGGCTTGGTTGTGCTGGAGGATATAGAACTAGATTTTTAACGTCTGGTCCTTTAGTTATGGTCATGTTTCCCTGCCAAAAACCAATGTAGGCATCGGCAGTAGCATGCCCAGGTCTTCCTAGTATTAGCGGATGTCCATCTAGTCGGGTTTTTGGATTAATTATCAGGAAGTCAATTGGATATTCCCAGGAGTCTATAGAAACCATGACATTGTATAGAGTACCTTCTGGTCGAACCACAGATTGATCTGCCAATTCTAGCAAAGTAGAAGTAGGTTCTACCGATGTGATGCCAAGCTTTTGGCAGGTGGAAGTTGTCAAAATGTTGATTGCAGCTCCCAAGTCGACTAAAGCATTAGTCAGGGTTTGACCATAGATTTGGACAGTTACAATTGGGTTCTCGGGATCTTCGTATTTGATAGGTGTCTCTTTTCCTGATAACAGGTCGGATAAAGTACCAACTACTTGGACTCTAGGGTTAGTAGTTGTATTCCTCCTTGATTTTTTTATGCACAGTTCTTTTATAGTTTTTGCGTATATAGGAATATCTTGTATGGCTTGGAGGAATGGAATTTTTATGTACAGGTTTTGTAACTCTCCTAGAATGTCGAAGTCTGGATATTGTACTGGTCGTGGTATGACTAATCGTTCTGGGAAAGGAGGCGAGGATGTTTTTGCTTGCTGATGGCTTTGTTCTCTATTTACATCCTCTTGTTGTGGTGGTCGTTCTATTGGTAACTGATCTTCAATATGAACTGTTTTGTCTCCCTTTGTTTCTATTATACGTCCAGATCGTAACCGAAGATCATTGCACTCCCTTATGTCAGGTCCAATTTCTGATGTTTTTATGATTTGCAGGGATTGGACTGGTCTATTATTAGGATTGGGATTGGGTTGGGCTGGGAGTTGAGGTCTCAGATTAGACTGGGGGTTTTGTTGTAAGGCTGACAGAGTTGGTTGAGGGAGTGGAATAGTTTTTGTTGATTGATATGTCGATCTTGGCCAATTTGTCTGCCAGGGTGAACCTTGTGAGGTAGGGGGAATCCACTGTGGAGGATATGAATTATTCTGCCAATACGGTGGGTTATAAGGAAAATTTGGCCAGCCGAATTGGCCTGTCTGATTCATCCATGGATTTGGGGAAGGAAACGGTTGTGATGACCAATTCGGAAATGGGGGTGTAGATTGGTTTTGCCACATACCATATTGCTGAGCATTATACTGCGGCGGCTGAAAAGAAAAAGTTGGGTCCAAAAACATACCTGATTACCTTGGTTGCCATTGGCGACGCTGGTTAACAAAGTATGCTGGCTCTGGTTCTTCTTCTGCTTCTTTGTATATTGCCTTCAGTCCAAGAAGTGAGGGGCAGCTTTCGGTGAGATGATCTTTTGTGTAGATGGCACATGTTTGAACTGAATCTAGTGGACATTCCTTGTGGCTATGTTTTCTTCTGCATCGGGGGCAGAAAATTGCCAGATTCTGTTCTGCCTCCATCTTCTTTTGCTTAGCCTGCACAATATCAAGCTGTGTAGTTAATGTCCCTAGAATATCAGTTTTAAAATTTTCTAATAAGTTACCAAGTTCTACACGTGTTACTCCTTCTGTTGATATTTTGTTATCTCTAACAAACCGATCATATTTTGTTGGTTTTGTCCTTGTGCTGCCTCTTGAACTCCTGATGCATAAATTAATGATTTCGGCAAAATTCTCTTGGTAAATATCCCCTTTTCCCATGATATTCAATGTTTCAATCCACTGTTCTTTCATACCTCTAATTGATGCAGTTTTCAACACATTATCAGGCAGAGGTAATGATGCATAGGGGGATCTCTGTAAATTATACTAAAAACGTTCTACATATTCCTCTAGAGTTTCATTTGGTCTGGTCGTCGTTTGGAAAATTTCATCTTTCAGTTCTCTTGACCTGCAGAAATCCTAATATTTCTTGAGAAAGGATTCTTTCATTTGCTGCCAGTTTTTTATGACTCCACCACCTAAACCCATAAACCATCTCAAAGCTGCTCCTTTCAAAGTGGAGGGGAACAACTTCAATTTTTGGGGGTTAGTGGTGTAATCATATCCTCTACATAACACATCAAATCAAATAAGAATGTGTCAGGGTCTTCTGATGTGAGTCCATGAAACGTTGGGATGTGTTGAAGAGGGATCACATTCATGGGTGCATTTGCAGCAAAGTCTACTATCGGATATTGCAATGTAGAAGTTTGAGTATTTGGTTGATTCTGCGCCATGGTGTCGAATATGTGCCAATAGTCTTCCGGAATTTCTAGGAGGGTGTTCCTAGGTTGAGAAGGGGCGGCCTTGGCAGGAACTGTTTTAATGACACTTCCTTTGTCTGGATTTCTATCTGAGGGAATGGAGTGCCTTCAATATTAATTCTTGCTGCGCTCCCCTTATCTGGGCTGTTTAACAGCTGGATTATCCTAGAAGGAGACTTTGGTTCCTCTATTTCCCCTGTTTCCCCTTCTCCCTCACAAAGGTTGCTTAAGTCCCCTTCTTGCAGCCGTTCTGATACAGAATTTTCAATTTCTTGATAGTCCTATTCATCAGTCTGGCTATGTACCTCAGCAAAGGCTCCAGATGGTGATGCTGTAGCCTGAAGGGAACTAGTAGGCCGCCTAGAATTAATCTTTCTGATGCCTGCTGATGGCTGAGATTCAGTTTTCTTGTAGATTTCGTCTATAAAGGTTGTTCGGCCAAGGGTCACTGGTCCTTTGGCTTTTTCAGGTTTGGCTGGGGGTTTGATATTCTTTTCTGTCTTTTTCTGCTTAGTCATGCACTCTAAAAACTGCTAAATCCTATCAACCAGCAATTCTGCTAAGAGAGCGGACGGTGGAGCAGGGCTTTTACATGCTCCGTACGCAGGTTCTTACCTTCCGTTTTTAAAATCCAACTCCCCCCTAGCAGACTTGCGCACTACTCTGTAAAGGGAAAATGGCTATTACTCCTCCCCAGCAACGGCGCCACTAATTATCTCACACCACTAATTATCCCA
>APFE031398530.1:0-13351 GCA_000404065.3 Pinus taeda | reverse complement strand
CTAAGCAGCGTCTTTCTGAGGCTCACTACAGCCTTAGGCCTTCTCTCACACCATAAACAACAAAGGCAGGTAAATAAAATGGTGGAAAGTAAAATGGAACAGCAATAAATGGAACAGCAGTAACAACAATCCTCAATGAATTATGAAACAGCAATTCTCATCCGTATGTACATGTTCTATACTACTACAGCAATCTGAGCATAATAAATGATATGACTACGCTCCTGAACGAAGTAATATGGCTTGCAAGTCTCACAAATACTATTTCACATGGATCTAATAATGATACATTCAGGCTAACATTCTGTTACAGAGATAACCGAAAGATGCAACTTAAATAGATCCAATTGTACAGTGCAGAGACATGAGATAAAGAAATCATTCACATATCAATCATAGCATATCACATAAAAGATGTATCAGATTACTTAAATAACAGAAATAAACAAATCACACACAAATCACCGTATAATAATACAAAAGCAAGTGTCCTTCGGAGCCGGGCCCTTAGCTACCAAGGGTACACTGCCTTAAGTTACTCCAGATGCAGAGACGAAATGAACACCAAGCCTTCTATATTAATCGCATCAAAAGTATACAAAGTCAGGTCTCAGCGAGACTCAATGATCACAGTTTGTTCTGAAACATAGAATCATAAAAACAGTCATCCTTTGCTCAATGGCGTGGTGCCTTTATATAACAGAAATGACGGAGGTATCTAGACAATCAAAAAGATAAGTTAAAGTACGCTAATCGTTCAATTCTTCTCTTTTCCTTCTTGCGCTCTCCGACCCGGTATCCCGCATTCTTTCCCTGGGCTATTCGGCTCTAATTTTGCCTGATCTCGTCCGCATCTGGTGCCCTGCTGGAGGGACAACAGTTATTTTCCCTTTGCTCCTTGCTTTTAATCGACAATCCCCTGTTTCCACGTCTTCCTACATAGAAAACATCAATTATCAGCACTTGAGCTTCCTTTGTCTATTTTCACATATTTTATCAAAATCCTTTATCTTCTTGGAACTCATGATACAGAAAAATTTAGAATTGTTATTGAAAAACCACTAGATTGCTTGTCAAAAGCATACCTTCCAAGTGCTCCACAATGGTGATGGGCCTTTCCATCTTTCCATCAAAGTCTAGTGATTATGCTTGGCCTCTATGTAGCTATAATGGAGTTTAGAATTCCTTGAATTTCCTAATCCTTTTTCACAATAACCCATTTTCTTTAGGATCTTCAAACTAATGCCTCTGGTATGCTTTTTCAAAGTCACCAATCTACACTAGAGAAATGTCTACAAAAAGTGAGCTTAAAAAGGTGGTTTTAGTCATGGTGTTGGCTTTAGCAATGGCAATGAAGGTGGTATTGCTTCCTCGTAGTCTTGGACAGATGCTTGGAACCTTGCCAAGGCCTCCTCCTTCTCCACTAACTATTATTGCAGTTGTACCATCATTTGAGTGAACCCACTTTCTTGCCAACTATCCATCTAGATGATCACCTCACCAAGGCATACAAGCTTCACTTTGTGCTTATCCCAATCTATGATGGCTGTAATGAGGGAATCTTGACATTCATCAAACTTATTCTTTAGTAATGGAAATATTTTGGTAGAGGTCTCAAGGTGCTTCTCCATCTTTGCCATCCTCTGGTTGAACATTTTGACCTTCTCTTTCAAGTGTTTGTCCTCTTGTCAAGTCTCAACATCATTGGCTCTTAAGTCTTCCAATCTCTCTCTGTCTGCTTTGCCCATGTTCATGCTTGCAATGTTCTCTTCATAGTTTTAGCAGTTGAGTCACAGTGAAGGATGCAGCTACTCTGATACATTATGATCCATAAATGGACTTGTAGCCCACTTACGAACACATATTCATTGTGGAAGTTGTAAATCTGTTTTCTATCTCAATGTTGGATAGAGGACTCTGTATTTAGAGAGGCTATTGGGTATTTTCCCTCTGCATTGTACAAGGATCTCTACTATTCTTTGTTCTTCTGATAGTTCCAAGCCTTGTTCTCTCTACAACGTCTTCTCCAAATTGGTTGTATGGCCCCTCTTTTTGTGTATCCTGCACACAAGTAACCAGATAACAATGTTGTGAATAATAATTATTTAGTTAAGTCATTTTATCCTTTTACCAATTAGCTCAAGAATGGAGCAGCCCACTCTAAATTATTAATTGGGAAAAAAAGGAAATAATATTAAAACGTTTATTACTTTTGTGGCAGGGAAGGCATGATATGCTTAAGTTCCATTAGTTAAAGCTAATATGAGTCTTCTCGAATACAGATAATGCATGCTTTCATCTATCAACTCAAATTTAGTGGAACTAGTGAAAGCATCACCAACATCTATAATGAGATTATTGAAATTGCAACCTTATTAGTTAAGAAATTGCATGAAAATAAAAAGCAGAGCATATACACGTTTTTGTATCAGTATATTTGTGAAACTATTTTGACCCACAACCATCATGGACCACTCAAATGATATGTTAAGGACTACCTTGCTTACTCATAATCCTAATGAGTTTTTTTTTATCTACAAATTCAAAATCCAATGATAATGGATAAGACAGTGATAATAACACCGAACTTATTAGAAAAATATGGATTGTTTCAAGTATCCTACAAGAATGGTATGCCACGAAGGAAATATGGATTTATCCTAACAAGTCCTGCACCCCAAGACTGAAATATCCTGGTACCTTTACCAAATATTGTTGTATTCCTTTCTTTTCTTTACTCCATAATCAACCATCCATTCTCCCAAGAAGGCGTTGGAAACTAATTAAAACACCTAACAATCAAATGGAGCGCCCAATAGCCAATGGGAAATGCCTAGCAAGCAATTTTATCACTGAGGGAGAGAGAGGGGGTTGTGTGCAGCCCATATGATCGTCGTATGGCCTCAAGGTAAGAGAGAAGATGATCAGCTAAACGAATTTTCTATCACTTCTTCCTTTAACTCACCTCTTATGTCCTCATTACCATAATCTACTACCGTTATTGTTCCCCTTCTTCGAGAAGCTTCCATAGCATCTAACCTTCTTGTTATGGCTCTCAACATCTTTATATATCTTCATTAAGAGCTCGTCTATGTGGTCTTCCTCAACCTCTCCATATAGAGAATCCCCTTCTATGTGCCCTAATCTACTCTTCCATGTAGCTCTCTCTGCAATTTAGAACAATATCTACCCAGTCCCAAAGCTGGCGCTGTTTCTATACCTTGACAACTTTATCCAGCAATCTGCTTGGTTGGAGTTGTCCTCACCACTGGATCAACCCACTATGATGTAATCACTTGATGCGGATTTCCTGAGGCACTGAATAAATCTAGCAATTGAATGCTTGCAATTACAGAGTGGACAACAAACTACATTGCTAACAATATCATAGCTTATTTAATATAATCGCACTGCACTTCATGAACTGATTTCTTATTTTCAGCAGAAATAAATTGTAACTACTACACTTAAAAAGGTATCACTGCCAAATTTTTGTCAACAATACTTTTGTCAACAATATGTCAACAATACTTTTGTCAACAATACTTTTATCTGTGTTAATCGATAAGCTCAATAGCTCTTTCATTCAACACAATACATTTTACATTACAAGTTTGGTAGCTCTATTTCTCATGTTGGTTAAAGCACAATAATGCTAATCTTAATAGCTCTTTCATTCAACACAATACATTTTACATTACAAGTTTGGTAGCTCTATTTCTCATGTTGGTAAAAGCACAATAATGCTAATCTTACATTCATGAGGTTTATGGGCCTGTTGCCTTTGCAATAAAACACCTCAACATGGATCTAAGAATATATTTGACTATACCTCCGGTCCTCCACTAGAGGTAATGACAGTCACTAGAGTCCACAAAACTACCAGTTCTATTCCACCATTTCCTCTGAGCTATTACCAAAAGCTCTACCTAGAGGTAATGACAATCACTAGAGTCCACAAAACTACTAGTTCTATTCCACCATCTCCTCTGAGCTATTACCAAAAGCTCTACCTAGAGGTACTCTGAGCTATTACCAAAAGCTCTACCTAGAGGTAATGACAATCACTAGAGTCCACAAAACTACCAGTTCTATTCCGCCATCTCCTCTGAGCTATTACCAAAAGCTCTACCTAGAGGTACTCTGAGCTATTACCAAAAGCTCTACTTGTTTTTTAACAAGGCTTTGCTACCAATCTTACCATCTCCTTTGAGCTATTACCAAAAGCTCTACCTGTTTTTTAACCATCTTCTCTGAGCTATTACCAAAAGCTCTACCTGTTTTTTAACAACGCTTTGCCGCCAATCTTCAAATAAATTGCTGATAACCATCTCCTCTGAGCTATTACCAAAAGCTCTACCTGTTTTCTAACAAGGCTTTGCCGCCAATATTCAAATAAATTACTGATCTACCAAACACTATTTACAAGGGAAATGGTTCCTCCTTTAATAGGCCCTAAGCCTCCTTGAAGTCTCCTAATCAAAGTTGACCATTTCAACTAGCTACACTTCTCACCAATAATGAAACATTTTTCAGGGATGTAAGATTGTCAACTACATAGGAATGCTCTGCATCAATAGTGAAATAGGCATACCTCTAAGCTATTACCAAAAGCTCTACCTGTTTTTTAACAAGGCTTTGCTGCCAATCTTCAAATAAATTGCTGATCTACCAAACACTACTTCCAAGGGAAATGGTTCCTCCTTTAATAGGCCCTAAGCCTCCTTGAAGTCTCCTAATCAAAGTTGACCATTTCAACTAGCTACACTTCCCACCAATAATGAAATATTTTTTAGTGATGTAAGATTGTCAACTACATAGGAATGCTCTGCATCAATAGTGAAATAGGCATAGTTTTCATTAAAATACAAAACTTGGTTTGAATCGAAGCCACAAACTTGCCTTCCTTCTTTGGCAAATTAGTAAAATGTGGAAGCAATGAAGACATAATCTCAGCAGTTAGAGTTCAAAAACTGGTTATGTGGTGACATAAATCTCAAACAAAATAAGATCAAATAACTCACCTATGGAATCGGTACCAACATTTGTTCAAACCTCACCAAGTGCATGAATTTACACTTTAGTTTTCCAAATATTATGAGAAGAGTTGTTTGATTATTGAGAAGCCAAAAGGTGGCATAATTTTCCCAAGTTTCAAAATCGACTCTAGTTATACACCAAAGTTGATAATACAAATGGACTCATCTGTAAACTTGACGCCATTTTTAAGATGGACAGAAAATGAAGTTGGCAAACATTATTGAAATTCTAAAAACGGTAGTTCCAAAGACTCAAAGTTCTAAAACAACGAACTTCGACTAAAATTTTCATTAGCATGACCAGTGATGAAATACAATATATTTATTTGAAATATAACAACAGTAATATTTAAAATACATTAAAATTCTACTATCTTAATATTGAAATCTCCTTTAACATAACCATCTGTGATATTTATGTAAAATGAGAATGTCAAGATCGTGAGTTATAAATGAGAGTTAAAAGTTGTCTTAATATTTCAAATTACTAAAGAAAGTGAGAATATTGAAACCGCTTATGCACTACATTCTTTTACCCAATGATTAGGAAGTCATTCAAATTATTACATTGGAATCTGGCATAGTATTTCATCCGCAGAAGGAATGAATGAAACCACACCCACAATCACTCCTCTGCACCACCTTGTTAACCTCCTTGTTTATATTGGAACAAAAACGCTGACTATCACCTTTTCTTGAAGAATCTTGGTGTAGAAGGTATGCCAAAACAATGGCAAGCAGTAAATTTCAAAAATGATGCCTTGAAATGATAAACATGACCGACTTGGATTGGCATGTCAAATTGGTCAATTAACAATTTGAATTACAGAAGTTGGTGACTTCAACTCCCATGTTGCTGGAGCCAACTATGACCACTCCTTCAAAACTATAGGAAAGGGGAGATGAGAAGGGACCGGGAAAATATATCACCAGAGTCAGGTGGAAACAAAAATTTCTGGCTAACCCTCTTAGCAGGACATTTTGTTGTCTAGATGTCTTCACCAATTTCATTTCTTATTTATTACATTATATCAGTATCGAGATGTAATCATTTCACAATTAACTGAATTTTTCTATGTAGGTTTAATAATTTATCGTTCATCTCCTCGTGGACACTTGGTAAGTGGAAACACTGTATTATTGTTTCTGCTATGAGACTGAAATTTGTTGAATTCTCCTTAGCTTCCCCTGAGATCAGGGGTTCTTTCTTTCTCCCACTCTGTCGCTGCACCAATAAGACTTTATTTTCAAAAACTTCAATCTTTTCGTCCAAGCCTGTGGGATGTTCTGCAAGCAGCGGGTTCCTCTCAGCTTTTGCGTAACAGAATCAACAACGGCATGGCCTAAAACGGTAAAATACGCACAAAGGAAACCCAAGATGCAGTTAAATCACAAAGAAAAATAGAAGAAAGAAACAACATCATCAATGTATTGCATAAAAATAATATATTTATTCACTGGTTTTTCATAAAGATTATTGGATCTAGTCACTAGTTTTTCAAGCCTACTGGATTGCTTTTTGTGATAAATGCGGTGACATTGAAATGGTAAGAAGTCCCCTGGTGCTTATTATTTTGCCTGTAAATATTGAAAGCATATGAGGCGTGGGAAACGAGCGCATTGGGCAGAAAGCAGGGATGATTCCATTGAATTGCACTACAGTCGGCTCTGCCCGGTCCACAAGCCGAGTCCAGGGCGCCCTGCAAGATGTCGGTAGATGCCTGTGGGCCTATTATTCACCATTGTGTCTAATAAACCATAAACTATAAACAACTGATTTAACCGATTATTGAAACTACATTTTGATCAAACTGATAAAAATTGTCTGATCATCTAACATATAATCTAACGGGCATCCTAAGGACAGGTGGACAAAAGCTAAGTTGATTTCAGAGGGGAATGCTTTACGATATAATTAGTTGACACACATATGTATTTTTTATTTTTTAATATAAATTGAATTATTTATACATATATTATTTGACACACATATAGATTTTTTTATTTTTTAAAGGTAAATTGAAGTATTTTATTTATGACTGACATTGATTTTTAAAGAAAAATTATTAAAAATAACTTAAAGTAACGTTACACACAACATCTAGCATATACATATATTAATCGATGCACATATACATTTTTTATTTTTTTTGTAATGTAACATTATGTGACAACATCTCCCTCATGTACTCGGTTGTAGAGTGTCTCTATGCATAAAAGCAACTTTAGATAACTAGCATCTAATTAAACCAAAAGGATGATAGCCTATGTTGGAAAATTGGTAGTCAAAAGGGAAATATAATTGTTTGCAACACCTACATACACATTTTAGAATAAGAAGTGGTATGAGCCAGTATTATCGAGTTTGTTTTGGAATATCCATTGTAAAATCATTCTATTTGGCTGGTTGTTGTGTTAAAATAAGATACTAACTTGGGAGAATTTGTTTAAGAGAGGCTTTTTTGGTTTCAGAAGATGTAGTTTGTGCAAGTCTTTGAAAGAAAGTGTGTTTCATCTTTTCATCAAATGTTATTTTGTTGTAAGTATGACATATGTTACACAAAATCTAAGACTAAATGAATGTTGGGACCTCCCATCAGTGGAAGAAGTTTTTAAACATTAGATAAATCTGAATATGGAGCAGATAACCCTTCCCTTCTATGTTTGCTAGAGCATTTGGAAAGCTCATAATGCGTCCATATTTGAAGACCTTGAACCTGATATTGGAACCATTGCTTCAAAAAACTATGCAATGGTTGGTGAATATAGACATGCCACTAGCTCTAATACCATCTTCTCTATCAAGACAAGGCCCCCTCAGATCTATCATACATGTTTCTTCAATGGTGCGGCACAAAACCAAAACTGTGGATGTGGAGCAAGAATCACAACCAATGCGAAACTTCACTTTGATTTTCAGTGGTATGGCGGTAATGGCTCCAACAACAGGGAAAAAATAATAACACTATGAGGATTATTGTACTGTGCTAGATGTTTAAATATAGAAGTTTTGTATGTTTTTGGCAATTTCTAAGTCACCATTGACTGGATCAATAAGGTAACAAATTTCGCTGCATTTGAGATATCACATTGGATGCAAAGAATTCAAGGAATAAAAAATATCTTTCAACTAGTAACCTTTTCTTATGTGAACATAGAATTCAACATAGTTGTAGACAATTTATCGAAGGAGAGGGTCATCATGAGTCTTGGAAACATAAGCTTCTCGACATTCTTTAAGGGGAAGCAAATCTACTTGGGTACTTTCCAGTGGAACTAATAGATTGATACTTCTCAATTATTTTGGATCTAAAGTCTGCATGATTGTATTAATGCATTGTGTAAACCTAGTCGCATGATTGTATTAATGCTTTGTGTAAACCTAGTCTATAAGACAATATGTACACTTTAGTTATCTCAGAATGTGTAAAGTATGTTGTGTCTCAATGGATAGGATTGAAGATTGCTTTTGTTTCTTTTTGGGCTACTCATTTTGGGTCATCTATAGATCACAGATATAGTTTTTCATCTTGAAAAAAAAGGCTTTACTTCTTCATCAACTTGTTATGAAATGTGAGTTTATGCTTTAGTTTTATTAGTGCTTAGAATTAGTCTATACTAAACCAGGACTATAGTTTTTACCTTTGTCGTCAAAAGTTTCTTTTCATATTTATTCTTATAATTATTTATTGTATTAAAATTATTTTTTACAACTAATATTTTTGGTTAAATTTGTAATGGATTAGAATGACATTAATTTAATATAAATGGATTTTTCTTGTTAAATTTGTGATCGATTATAATGAAATTAATTTAATATAAATTGTTTTGTTAAAAGCTAACTAAAAGTTAATTAAAAATACACAAATTATTTTATTGGCAAGTTTCAATTACTTTAGTGGTTTATCTCAAGGTTCTCTATGCCATTTCTGTCATAATATGATAATGACATCACTTACATATGATAGTGGCATTTGACTCTTGCTAGTTTCAAGGGGCCATCATAAATCAAATGAATACAATGGATGTAGCTAGTTTCAAGGCTTAGGTATCATAAATCAAATGAACACTATAGATGTAGATCAACGTAGTCATAAATTCACTTTAACAAAACAAAATTTTACATATTGCTTAATGCATTTGAGAGTTTTAAGCTTCACACTTCGAGGCTCACACTGCCCATCATCTATGATGTTGGTTCGATTGTTTGTTCTATTTTTAGCTCTTCTACTGCTCTCACTGAACAGTCACTTTCACACTGGGTAGCCACTTTCACCTTCATGGGAAGGACAACCACATCTATACTTATCTCTCTTGTTGCTCCCTTTGTGCACTCTCCCTGTTTTGTTGGCCTTGATTGGGAAATGAAGTAATTGCTAGCTAAAATACGAAGATGTGGCCCACTTTTTCTGTGTTTCTCTTCCTTTTCCGCTGCCGAGAGGGATAAAGAAAATATGTACTCATCTAAATTCCCTCAATCAAATGGTTTCTCCCTTATGTAACCTGCATTTGAAATGGTCAATGGACATGGTCGATTCATGCTCAAACAAAGCACATGGCATATGTGTCACAACTTTAATAATTGATCTTGTTTAAAAGGTATCATATCCTTTCCTGTGTGCCTATAATCTTTAATTAATAATTTTACATGAAAATGAAAAGGAAAAAAAACTATAATTCTTAAACTTTTTCCTTCTAAGGAATTCACCTTGCAAACGTGGTATTGTAGATCAATTTGAAGGCACATCACAGAGACATTGGACAACCACCCTTAATAAAAATAGAGCAAAGTTTTGTCATTCAAGGTTGTTAATTTAAATTCTACAATCTCATTAAATCATTTTTATATTTTAAAAGAAAACAAAGAAATTAAGTAATGGGGTATTTTCTTTAAATATATTAATCAAAGAGAGAATAAAATCGTTTTATATCTATATATTGTTGGAAATTAGGAGAGGGGGTGAATCAATATTTCTCTTTAATTAATTAATTTTAACTTCAAAAATCATTAATTACTATTAGCATTAAATCAGAACATTAATTAGCAATGCCATTCAATAATGCGCAACATCTAAGACAATACACAAAATATTTTAGGTGGAAATCTTTTCGAGACAAAGCTCCAAAATTTGCATCAATAGGAAGCTCCAACTTCCAAGATTTTTAGCATGAATTGAAGGAGGCTCCAGCCCTCTGGTTTACATGCTCCAACCTGAAGGAAGCTTCAACTCCCTAATTTACCAACACTAACTAGAAGGATGCTTCAACACCCTAATTTACTAGCTCTAACTAGAAGGATGCTTTAACACCCTTGTTTACTAGCTCCAACTAGAAGGACGCTCCAATGCCTGGCATAGGCTCCAACATGCTTTAGCACCACTCTACTACCCTAATTTGTGCTCAAGCTCCAACATGAAACAAACTTCAATCTCCTACCTTGCACCACCCTGCCACCTTCAAAATATAAGATAAAGGAATAAGATTGATTATGTTAAATGTGTTGCCCAACACTTGATCATTGTACAATATAACCACTGATGTGATCACTATCGAAGCACCTAAATTCAACTGCTCAACATGTCAAACCCTAGCAACATCTCAACTTATGTTAGACCCTAGCAACATCTCAACTTTTGGCAGTAGGAAACATACATACTTTGATCATCAACTCGCCAAGGCAACAATATTGACTCTTTGCACAAGAATGAAACACTAGTTAGAAAATCCAATAACACTCAACAACTACTACTTCGTCTTTATCATCAATGATAGAACCCTAACATCCCTACTTTGCTTCAAACTCTAGTAGTATAGAATTACTATCAAGTCCACTGTGTCAACAACCTACTCAACGCATCAATAGTATTCTCTTCTTAGCTGAATATATAAACTTCTCTGCTCAGTACCGCAAACCCTAATGACAATGTACTCTGAATACAAATATTAACATAATAGTTTTCTTTTCAAATTATTTTGTCCTCATATAACAAATCTAGTTGAAGAAATTCATTGTCCAAACCATGATGCGACTACTTCTGCTTCTGTCTAATTCATCTCGTCAACCATATAATGAACTATGTAGCACATCAGCAACCAACCACTGTCTTCCTGCTCAAACAAGTTGTCAAACCTTAGAACCAATGCATCAGTAGTAGTACTTGACAGCTATATAAACTCTCAATACATTTTACTAACAGAACTAACATTAGCGTACACACATCTATGAACAACATCAATAAATTCTCTAAGAATAATTCATCTATGAGTTGTTATTTAACTACTACTTTAAATCTTAAATTTGGCTTAAAACAAGTGCAATATAAAAGCAAAAAACATCAAAACAAACAAACATTGAAATGTCATATTAAATGAATCTTCATACAAAATGAAGGAACTCAACTTTATAATCAATTAGTCTTCATAAAATGGAATTTTCTTTGGCTCTGGGACATAATGAACTCAACTTTATGTTCAGTTAATCTTCATACAAACTAACTCAACTTTATATTCAATTAATCTTCCCCCTTAAACTTTACTAGACACTAGACACCACTAACAATCCCCCTTAAACTTGAGTCCATGAGATTAACCTAGTCCCTTTTTTTGTTGAAGTCCATATAAAAATGTTTCCTTCTACCAAATTACATGGATAACTAGTTGTTGTCTCTGCCAGTTATACATGGTTCAACGCTGATCCCACATGAGATCTTACATTCCCCCCTCAAACAAAGATACTAGTATCTCTCCAAGTGGTTCATTCCACAACTTGATGAGTCCATGTACCACTTGCACCGAATATATGCTTGAGCAAGCTCTTAAGGCCTTACAACTATGCATGCTCCCCATGCAACATGTCTTCTAACTTCCTAGAAAAATTCCTTGGACAAAATCTCTTAGAATATCCACACATCACACAGCAGCTTCTTCACTAAACTTTAACACCATTTACTCCTATATTCTTTTCATCCATCCTACCACTCTATCAGCTTCTTTGCTTGCTTGAAAGCTTGATATATATTGTGACATAACTTTTCTTACTTCTCTGTAAACCACTTCACACTCCTCTCCTTGCACTACTCCATTTTGTTTGACAATGATTCATTGCGCCTGTACTTCCATCCATACAGCCCCAACTTTGTTTGTTTGTTTTTTTTTAATATGTACTACTATGTGTGATCCACTCATCTGCCACCACCTCTCATCTACAACAAAGCTCATTCTCTAGGTCTTCTCTGTTCTACAGACAGTGGACATGGACCTTCCTTCTATCATATACTCTTTGCTCTGTGATCATATACTCTTCGCTCTGAGAACTCATTCACTCATCTCGTTCAAATCTCAATATGAAATATACATTTATACATATATTAAAACATACATTTATAATCAATAATTCAACCTTTTTCTTTCGCGTGAAACACCGACAAGCCTGCCTTGCGTTGCATTATTCAACCGTTTTATTTAATAATCAATAATTTAATAAAAATAAATATATATATATATTTTTACATCAATAGGTGTGTTCATTTATTTTAAAATAAGGTTCTCAATACGATGATAAGGATTTAACTCCCCCAAAATGGGCGTTGGGTTTTAACACAGGAAAATGCGTATTGATCTTATTCTAAAGAGGTGACGTTTTTTTTTTCAATAATGGAAATTATGACTGAATTTTAATCAAATTAAAATTTTGAAAATAACATTGATTTTATTTTTAATTAAAAAAAATATTTAAATATTTTTATTTTTGAAAAAAATATCTAACAAGTAATAGCTTTCTTGGTAAAATTGAGATAAATTGTTACCTCAATAGATAATGTAATTTATAATAGGTTTTTATTTCAAAATAATTATACATTTTTATTTCAAAATAATGAAAAATAATGAAAATTTATTTTGTCTATAAGTTAGACTATGCTTATTTGTCAATTAAAAGATTTTACTCTTTTGATTATATATTTTATTTTATACGTTTGTCAATTAAAAAAATTACTCTTTTGGATTATATAATTTTATATAGTTTGCCAATTACAAAAAAAATAGTTTATTGGATTTTTATATTTTATTTCTACATTTAATGTAACCTGATTTATGTAAAATGAAATATGGAATGATCTATTCATTGGTAAAATATTTTTTTAGCTTTATAACATATTTTTTTAGCTTTGTAACATATTTGTTTTTGCTATCATTTACACCCACCTAGATAGTGCACATACTACCATCCATAGGGAAGGTCCTACATCTTCCGCCACTAAACTTATTATCATCCTAACATCATCCAACCAACACTTTTCTAAGTGCACTGAGCT
>APFE031398526.1:0-15379 GCA_000404065.3 Pinus taeda | reverse complement strand
ATAAAATTACTTACAATTTTTTAGATACAAGAAAATCATAACATGCATATTATATTAAAATAGATAACATATAGACAATAGTTATAAATTAACATCCATTTTGTCATATAACTTAACAAGAATGATTTTGTAATCATATTTAAATTTAATTAATAATCGTATAAAAAATTAATATTTACAATATAACAATATTTTTAACCATGAATATTCACCCATTTTACAGTGGATGTTATTATCTCTTAAATAGGCTTTCTTACAATACCAATACCTTGAGTTATCAATACCACATACCCAAAAACCTAAACTCATTTAAAAAAAATTAAAAAAAATAAAAATAATTATTTAATTATAATTCAATTTTATAACATTTTTATATTAAAACCTAATACTTACAACAAACATACAATATAACAAGATTATAACAATATTCTTAACCATTGATATTCACCCTATCTTACCATGGATATTATTAACTTGTTTCAAAATCAAAATATTTTATAAATATTTAATTTCATTTTTATTTTATATTATTTTTAAACTAAAATCTAAAAAGAAAAAGCCATGGGGAGATGTTGTAGTGATGTAAATATTTGTAAACATTTACATGTGGTCTCAATTAAAAAGTAATCAAATGTTAAGAATACATGTCTTTCATCCCAAATCCCTCTATGGGAGCCCATATCCATCTTAACTTTGGATCTACCAAATGCTAAGAGGGATCATATGTCTTGAGATGCAAACCTCTATTAGAGTGAAAGGAGATTTGATCCCTTTAAGGGCTTGGTAGGTTTAGAGTTAAGATGGATCTAAACAAGTTATAAAACGTTTGATTATGGTTAAGATGACAATTATTTTTCTACATTTTATCTTTTTAAATATTATATTATAATAAAAATGATTAAACCATTCAAAATTTATAATTAATTCATAATATAATAAATATGAAACAAAGAGGTTAATTATTATACATAATTTAAATCATATCAAAATTTCAAAATAATTGTTCTATAAAAATTTAATCATATTGAATAAAAAACATAAAATATCATTAATAAATTTATTATTATATTTAATTAAGAAAATATTATTACATATAATAAAATAAAATTTTTATTTTTAAAATTTCTATCAATTGTATTCATATCAAAAGAAGTTTACATCTGATTCCAAGGTTCACATAGAAATCCATAGATTCAATCCAAGAACAAAAGAATGAAATTGCTCATGATCACACCATTTAACCCAAAAATAATTGTTGTAGAGCGAGAGCCCAAGACCTCGCTAATAAAAAATTGATCAATAACAAAATAATGCATCATAGCCACATAAAATTATAGCCATATACATCACCCTATGGACACTCTAACACCAACAAATAGAAAATGCATGGATGATTCTTCAAATAAGCCAGAGGGAATTCAAAAGCAAACCCAATTCCTGATAAGTGTTCAACATATGCAAGGAGTTGGACAATCACATAGAAGAAGATGGCCCTCCTAGAAATCCCCTAACACTCTGCCAGCATAGCACATAAGAAACAACCTGCATCGAAGACATAGAATTTTGCAATTATAACAAATCCAAAATGTTGCAACAACACAAAAATGAATTGTGTCCCTTTAACCATTGAGAGACATAATAATTGAGGTGGAAAAGAGATAGAACACATAAAATATTCAACGACTGACAACAACCATTTGACATAAGAACCTTTTCCCTTACCAAAATTCAGATATACCTGGCTCCCATAGAAAGAAAAAAAAATGGTGCAAATAAAACAAACCATTTCATGCCCCATAACAGAGATAAGATGCAGACTACCCTGTAGAAACCAAGTTGTAGCATATGGAAAATGAGAATGAACTACCTAAAACCACCTCCATCACCGATCATCATCTGAACAAATTAAGGCAGGCGTTTTATTGTCATCATTGAGAGGAGGGTCAATAAGATCTTTGCAAGCAAAGTAGCTCACAAAAACACCTTTCATTGAAGCCAAACATTGGTCAACATTATCCAGACAAAAGCGTTGATTTCTCAACATACACTTAATGTCCTCTAAGGAAGAAAAAACATTATACTTATCCACTTGCTTGTCCTTAAAAATAAGGTGCAAGAGAGTGATCATTTGTTGATGAAGTAACAAAGAACTTGTTGCTGCTCAAATTGTCCCAGTAACTAAGGATAGCTTGAGACGACATCATTGAGGATCCTATATCCTCCCGCTCTATGTGACAAGGGTTGATCTCCCTTTCACGAGAGGGAGTATTCCCTGGTGATAATCAAAATCGAATAGTTGTTGTAACTAGTGTGAATTAAATAGATTTTCTAATTAAACAAATAAATAGACCAAAGTATTGAATAAAGAGTGCTTTAAATAAAATAATGTTTTTTTGGGAAAAAGAGATAGTAGGTACATAACTCATGAAAACATATTAAGTAAAAACTTCATTAACGATGAATGAATTAAATTAATATATATCATAATTCACAAAGGTTAGCTAGAAATATAAATAAATATTAAAGAAAAGACAAAAATTAAGGCACACTAGTGTTAAATACATCTAATTGAACTATGTAGTTTAAGTAACATAACATAAAGTATTATTATTATTTAACATGCATAACAATTAGAATAATTTAATTTAAAAATTTGAAATAATAAACATTGGAGAGTTATTCAATTAAATGTAATATGTGAAACATTACATAATCAGAACAAGTCAAATAATAGTTAATAATTTCACTTTTTACTGTGGGAAAATATTGAGAAAAAATAAAAAAAAAATTAAAGAACTGGTTTTTATGGCATTTGAATTTATGGTGCACATAACCCTAAATATCATGTACGCATGGAATTAAACTTGCAACCAATAAACTCAAAATATGATTTTAAATCCCTAGATATCAAATATTGCAAAGTATTTAAAATCATTTAATATATTCAAGGATAATGCATAATCAAGTTAAGCCACCATTATGGAACAATGCACCAACACATAAGATTGAAATTACAATAGAATACAATGGAAGAAAAAAATGAATTATATTATTATTAACAAAACCACGATGTCACAATGAAGGAGACCATTTGTAGCATATACAAGATGGTTTTAATAGTTAAAGTCTTCTTCCTCAGAGCTACCATCCTCCAACCTGCCAAAAAACTCCTGAAATAAACTCTTACATTCTCTTTTATATCTTTGGGAATTCGTTTCCTTTTTAGTTCTCGTAACGTCCCAAATTAAATTACATTAATAATAATTATTTTTACTAAATGTAATACATATTCCATTATTTAAATGACTTTCGGCTCAAATCATCCACCTTAAAAATCGTTTAAATAATATCTCTCGCATTAAAAAAATATATATAAATTAATTCTCAAATATAAAACATTATAATAAATGAAAGTAAACCATAAAATTACATTTCATAATGTTCTCCTCATTATCTCACGAATATTATTAATGAAATTAATTTTTTATCTTAAGTGAGACTCAGTAAATTGTTTCCCACTATATAAAACATTGGGTCGTAATTATGTATTTAATGTGAACATACTTTCTAGAAATGCAAGATAGAATCCAAAATATTAAATTTAATATAGTTTTCCTTTTTAAATGTTGAATGTTTTGCTCCTCCCATGCTAAATTGATGTTGTACAATTTCTTCACCCAGCCATTGAAAATAACAATTCTGGGTTTAAATAAAAGATATATGAAACTTATATATATCGAAAATTTTAATTATAAATTTCAAATTTCTACTCTAACATAGATTTCAAATAAGTTTCTAAACAACTTAAACAATATAATATTGTATAGAATATCGTTGAAGTTTTGTGATCGAATGATTGTCGGCTGTGGAATGGCCCAATAGTTAACCTCATCGGCAGGCTCGATGGCTTGGCATGCTATGTCCATCATATTCAATGGTTTGTTTATGAGTCGAAGTCATAATTTTGAGGAGGGCATATTTAACCTCTCAAGTTCATTTTTCAAATTTATGTGCAGTGGAGTAGTTATAGTGGGTGGTTGATTTTACAAATGAACCCGACAACAAGGATTAATTCTAATTTTGGTACTGGTCATCGAAGCCCAATGAAATATAAACCATTAGATCTAAAGTTGGTCAACGACCATTACTTTTCGTTGGACCCGATGATATTATAACTCAAAACACAAGTTGTAAGTCACATTGGGTAATTCGAATGGTCTAAATTATCAAACATTCATTCACCTTCAATATTGTTAAAAAGCACAAACTTTTATAAGGGGGTTTTTAAAATTCGTTGGAGAAATTATGTTGCCACTAATATTTGTTCTATTATTTTATTTTTGTTAAGCTTGGCAGGTCCATTCCATTTTCTATTATAAAATAAGCAAGTTTACGCCACATTGATTAACCAGGTGGCCTCAACTTGCCCCGAAGGGAAACCAAGTCTGTTGGTCACCGGTCGGCGTTGTAAGCCATCCAAAAACAATATTGTCTTAATCTTTCCAGCCAAGCTAGATATGTATCTATCTCATGTCCATACACTACATAACTAAAAAAACTGATATTTGCAACATAGAAATTAAACGCTAACCACATAAGATGAAATTATGCATGGGTAAGAGTCTAATCCTTCTGATCCTCTGAGGCAGATGCAATGGGTGCTGGATCCTTGGCGAATGCTCCTGGCATATCATACAACTCCAGTATGCAAGGGATATGGTGGTCAATTCTGTCCAGCCTAATATCCTATTTATGTAGCTAGAAGAGGATTTTCTCCATATACTTCTTATAGTTCAGTATTCCCTGTAGTGTCACCACCATACCCACGAAGATCTTCTCCATCACCTTGCCTAATAAGCTCTTCATTAACCAGTAAAAGTATAGGGTTTGCTTGAACTGTGTGATTATTCCGCGGGTGTTACTCGGATCCGGGACTAGGGTCCTCCAATTATCCATTTCTTCCTTTGTCTCACTTCCTTGTTTTACCTCCTCTTCCCATTCTTCCAGCAATTTTCTTATTCCAGCATCCGTCCCTTCTTAGTAAGCCTCCGCTGCTTTGGTGATGAGATTTTCTATTGAATTCCGACCATTACGTGGTTCTAGAATCTCTAGCGCTTTATTTGCGATCCGCGGGCATGGCTGCGCTCCAAGCCCCCTACTAGCTACTTCCCCCACCCCTTCCTACGAGCATCTAACCCTCATGCATTTCCTTGCCACAATCAAGCTCCCCCCTGACCTTGTTTACAGAGTGTGGAGCTTCGTAACCCCATAACAAGCAATTGACCCCCAGCAGTCATGGGTTTTACCCATTTGACAGAAGGTATGGACACAAAACCAGGCAATGGAAAGAAATTTCCTTCCCCATTGCAACCAACAATTTTCTATCCCCCAAATTCTCTTACTAGTTACCCTCCTTTCACCACGACAAAACCCCAACCAAAACATAATTACAATGTTGAAGTGGAGTCGAATTACATACCCGAAGTTCGTAGGCGTTTGTTGTCGGCCTTGGTTCTTCACGTTCCGTCATCCTCCCACTGCACTGTAATGCCACCCTTCTCCACTAGCTTTCTTTCTAACACTGCACGTCAAGTTACCTATCCTACCAATATACCCTGCCTTACCTCCAGTCCCACCACCTTGCCCACCTCCCCAACATGCATTCATGTCAAGGGGTCACCGCACCCCCTACCTTAAGCATGCGGGCGATGGCAGTATTAAAATCCCAGGTAGCATTCATGACTGCACCCAGGTAGTCCCAACTGTCGTCCCGCATCCCGATCGAGATAGTATTTGTTGACATTTTAATGATAAGTGTATCTTCATGTGGTAAATACCATCGAGTTCTTTTATTAATGGTGAGTGGAGTGAATAAGAAGTGAGGTAAGAGGATATGTTAGGTAGGTTTAATGATTTTAAATATTTTTCAAATTTTTAATTATTTAATTAATGTTTTTCTTTATATTTTATTTTTTATTAATAGTTAAAATTTGTGTTTTGGTTATTTAATTTAATTATTAGTTAATTTGATTTGATCTTTTTATTTTTTATTTAATTTTAATTTTAACTTATTATAATAATAATTGTAATTATTTATTTAAAATTAAGATATTAATTTTTTAATTAGTATAATAGTTATTTTATTACAAGTTATAATAATCATTACAATAATATATCTGATGCAGGGCAAACATGAAAATTGAAGGAGTGATTTTTTATTATGAGAATATGAGAGAAAGTTATATAACGAGGATGACATGAGGCGAAACTGACAAAAGGAGCCAAGATCTAATTAGGGTCAGATTGACGATAACATTCAACACTAACTAGGGATGATGCTCCCCTATGAAGGATCAAGAACATATACCAAATGCCTTCACATTGGCCATGGAGTCGACTTATGAGGACAAGACAACTCAAGGACAAAACGTAAAGCAAAAGAAGGAAAGTATTTGCATCTCAAAGTTTTGATTTATCAAAAACAAGAATGAAACAAGAGTTAGACATATGAGATCCACAACATGCAAAAATTAACAAGTTTAGCGAATATTCAAAAGGTATTTGTTCATAATTTTCAGTTTATTGAGTAATTATAATACCGAGTTAGGGCACATGATTGTATTTTAGTATATGTCATTCTTCATAAGAGCGTTCGACACTATAACAAGTCATACCTTTTTGTAGTTAATTATCAAGAAAATACATAAGTCATAGAACTAATTAAGATTCATAAGAGTGACTTCCATTTTTTAGTAAAGTTTTATTGAAACTAGGAAGACTAGTTGTCAAGGATTTTGGTTCCCCTTTGGTCACATGAAATGAGTTTCCAGAATCGTATGTCACTCCACTGCCAATGAGCATCCATAGCCCCGATGTAGTCATCCACTATCCTGAGATGAGGAACTCTCTGAACTCTTGTTTTACCCTTCACGTTAGAGATCTTCGTTAAATATATTTAGCAAATATAACATTCACAACATGGGAGGATTACGCACTAGAGTTAGCCCAATATCACTGACCTTGCTCTGCTGCAAGTGAGTGTCCATAGCCCCGACGGAGATATCAACATAACCCATCCAAAGTTACCTCAACAGAAGGAATGGGAGGATTATACACTAGATTTTAATCTAGCACCATTGGCCTTACTCTCCTACCAACGAGAATTTATGGTTTTGATGGAGATACCAGCATGCCCCACACAAGAAAACATCGGTTCCTATACCAAGGGTAGTATGGTGATAAGGGAAGGTCTCATGCATGGCTATAATGTAACTAGTCCTACCAAAGTTTCAATTATATTTTATGAAAGCCCAATCTTATGGTTATAGGTCTAGCTCTTATGACTCAATGGAATGCCTTAGTATTTATGTGCAAATAGCATGAAAGAGAGTTGTGGTGAGCAATGTTAAACATGAAGAAGAAATTAAAGAAATTGAGATTTGATCCCTTTAAATATTGTTACCCCTTAAACATGATTTACAAACAAAGTCTTTAAATAAGTATTAAAAACTCATTAATATAATTCGTACTAAGAATTCATAGATGTGTATTCCATTCTACTACGATCGCATAAAGACTCTTCAAGATGAAAAAACCTTCATCTTTATTGATTCTAAACCTAGTAAGAATAAAAGTTTTATTTATGTACATGGTTTACATACAATATGTTTCAATGACAATATTTATCAAGGAAATTGAAAATCTAGTGTAGCCAAACATAAATTTTATAATGACAAGCTTCCTAACCTTGGGCTCCATTCTTAACCAAAATTGTAGTATAGGAAGTAAAGAGTAAGGTTTTTCAACTAACTCGCATCTTAGAAGAGAGTAGATATAAAAGAAACATGAAATTGATGTTCTTTTAAAAACTTGAGTCATCCATTCCTCCACAAAGTCATGATATCCCATTTGAAAATTTAAATGATCAAGATTTTCAAGCATGAATTTTTTAACAATTATTTCATAAGAGGGATTCTTGTTGCTTTCTGAGATGGTGATAGGGTTAGTCCCACAAAATCCTTCAGATTCATGATTTAAAACATATAAAGAGTATTCTTCAAAATAGTCATCATGTTTCAAATCAAAGCTTGTAGTATTATGATCAAATTCCTTAGTACGTTGCAAAAGATATTGTAAATGAAAATAATTATTGTCATTATATGATGCAACAACCTCAAATTTTGAATAAAAGTGTCATCATTAGAAACATGGGAAACTATGTTTTCCTCATTATAAGATTTATGTTCTGAAAACCATGAATTTAAATCATGATTATATTGTAGGATATTACATCGGTTATAGCTATAATAACTAGGAGGATATGAAAGGAAATAATTGATACATTCAATTTCGTTTTCATTTATAAATTCATTTTCCTCATAGTTATCATAAACATGTTGCGAAGATATTGATTCAATTAAGTTATCATAGCCCTCATTCTGACAAGTATTAAAAATATGTAAAGTATGTTCAAAACAAGAACTAAACTCGTGATCATATTGTAAGTCTACTTCATGACTCAATTCATCATCATATCGATCATAAACAGGAGGTTGGGAAAACTCAACATGAACATTAGGTGAAGTTGAGTCAAAATAGTCAAAGATAAGTTCATGTAATAGTTTTCTTGCGAAATCCAAAAAAGGTTTAAGAATATGATCAATAGGTGGAAGAATCTCTTTGTTTATTAGTTGTTGTTGAGGATTTTCAATAATACGGAACATAATGTCTGATTAGTTAGGTGTAGAATCAAATATTTCAAATGCAACCTCTCCTATATTACCATTATTATTATCATCCTCTAAGCATGAAATCAAAGATAGATTAGATCCACTAGGAGATATATAATATGAAGATTTATTTAAGAATAAATGTGTTATATGATATCATATTAAAGAAAGAGAAATGTTTTGTTCATGATATTCAAGATTTGACAACACATTATGTTCATTAATAAATGTCATAAAAGGTGATTTTTGAAGGTTTTCAAAAATAGATTCATTAATGTTTCCTTCTATTTCAAATTCATAATCCATTTGGGTTTCTTCATTGTTATCACCATATTGATTTTCAAGGTTATTATCATCATTATATTTGCAATAGTCAAAGTCAAGTAATCCTATAGGATACATACATTTATGATAGTCATGAAAACTTGTATGAAAACCTTTGAGAGAGGAAATTGTACCAGGAGGGATACTTTTGTACCACTTTCGAGCATCGCCTTCCAAGGACATCATGAATAACTTCATTAGAACATCTTCATGGTGTATCCCCATCTTTGGAATGCACTTGTGGAAATCTCTAAGATGTTGTGTCAGATTTTCACCATCGTGATTTCGAAAATGGGGCAGGTAAGCATCCCATATTTCTATGTCTGGCGACTCATGTGGACAATTTGCAACATCAGAAAAATTCAAAGGAGCAAAATGTGAAGAAATCCATGAAACCATCATTGAAACAAAATCTACAATAAAACTAAATGAAGGAGTTGCTAGGTGAACAAATAAACAAGAAAGATTTACCTTAAACCCTATAAGGTGCATAAAATTGTAATCATGTCTACCAATGGGTCACATAATTAACCATTAACTCAGTTACAAGAGGAAACAAAATATTTACAATTCGATCCCCGATAATGATGCCAAAATATGTTGGTGCTCAAATTGTCTCGGTAACTGAGGACAACCTGAGACCACATTACTGAGGATCCTAGATCCTCCTGCTCTAGGTGATAAGCACTGACCTCCCTTTCATCACAGTGGGTATTCCCTGGTGATAATCAAAATTGAATATTCGTTATAAAATAGTTTGAATTAAATATATTTTATAATTAGACAAATAAATATTGCAGCTTATTGAATAAGCAGTGTTTTAAATAAAATATTTTTTTTTGGGGAAACTGAGATGTTAGGTACATGTTGAAGAATCTAGGGCAAAGTGGTGTAGTGTGATTCTTCGTTACTTGATAATAATTTGTGGAGTCTTTTTACTTTTCTTGTTAGCTTATTATTCTTCCTTTCTTATTAGTGCATATGTGTGTACTTCAACAAATTGCTATCAAAACATAAAAACAATAACACAAGATGTTGGCTCTCTGCCAAGGCCAAAACCTCTCTACTCTTGAGAGGAAAACCCCTTAGTGAATTTCTCTTATTGAAGCTTCTATTGATCAATGCCAAACCCTAGACCCCTGACAAAGAGATCCTCCAAGCACAAGTCAAGTCTTCACTCCTTTTTGCACCTTATACCTTGGCACTTCTTTCGACACTTTGTCTTCCAACACTTCATCTTCCAATTAGAATCCTTTCACCTTAGAGAGATGGGCTCCTTCGCTAGGCTTAGGAGTCCTTGGAGGCTTGATCTCTCACACAAACAAAGGACTATTATCTGCTGTCATCCCTTACTGCACCTCGCATATGTGACTGTTTCTATCACTAGAAACAGTGATTTATACTTTGGTTTTTTGCTTCCTTACTTCGCTTGAGAGTCCTTCCATGCTGGAGTAGGAGGCCTTGTAGGCCTACTTTTAGCTCCAAACAAAGTGAGATATGCAATTGTAGCTGCAAGTTGTCCTTCATTTCCTCGCATGTGTGGCTATGTATGTCCTAGGAAACAATCTCTTAACCTTCATTGTTTCTCCTTCTTTCTTCGCTACACCTTATAGACCTTTTTCCTCGACTTACTTCATTTCTCCTTGTCTTCTATCCTTCACGGAATTCAGATCTCAAGTTGTGCATTGTTTTTGTAGTATTCAGATATAAAGTATTCCAAAGTATTTAAAATCATTTAATATATTTGAGAATAATGAATAATCAAGTTAAGCTATCATTCTGGAAAAATGAACCAATGCATAAAATTGAAATTAAAATAGAACAAAATGGAAAAAAAATAAAGAAATGAATTATAATATTATTAACAAAACATCCATGTCACAATGAACGAGACAATTTGCAACATGTACATGAAGGTTGTAATAGTTAAAGTATTCTTCCTCAGAGATATCCTCCTCCACCCTACCAAAAAACTCGTGAAGAAACCCTTACATTCTCTTTTATATCTTTGGGAATTCGTTTCCCATTTAGTTCTTGTAACTTCTCGAATGAAACCACATTAATAATAATTATGTTAACTAAATGTAATACATATTCCATTATTTAAATGAATTTTTGCTCAAATCCTCCACTTTAAAATTCCTTTAAATAATATCTCTTACATTAAAAGAAAAGATATAAATTAATTCTCAAATATAAAGTATTATAATAAACAAAATTAAACTATGAAACTACCTTTCATAATATTCTCTTCATTATCTTAAGTCCATTATTAATGAAATTTATTTTTTACCTTAAATAAAACCCAATAAATTTTTCCTATATAAAACATTATATCATAAATACGAAAACCTAATAAAATGGTTTTTTTTTTTTTTAGCATGAAAAAAAGCTTTATGATTAATTTATATGCATCCATCAAAAAGTACAACAATTCATATGAGGACCATCAGATATGACTGAATATAGAGGATCATAACCACGTGGAGAGCAAGGATTTAAGGAGCCATATCAGATCTGAAAATGATAGGACGTATAGAGAGATATTGCTAGAAGAACCTATGTACAAAATGTTAGTTCAGTTGTCAGTGCCATATGCCAAAGCCAGCATGGAAAAGTCTTGGATCTGATGAGAAATGTTGTCCACTGTTATTTGCATCCTCCATATACCCTGTGGAGATGATAGACCCTGTTTTGATAAAGCATCTGCCCTCTGGTTTTTATCCCTGGCAATGTGTGAAATAGTGTAGTCCTTCCTAGTGCTCCACATAGACTCAACCCTGTTCATCTATCCTGAGAGGTGTATATTTCTTATGATATGTTTAGACTGTACGTGTTCGATGATGACTTTCGAATCTCCAAATATATGAAGCTTTTGTAAGCCAAGTAAGTCACATATAGATAGGAGTCCAACCAGGGCCATGACTTCTGCTTTATTGTTAGATCCAGCTCCTCCATTCCAATGGATGTCAAAAACTTGACCTTCCTCAATGATAATGAAAACTCCGCAGGCACATGTGCCATGTTGGGCAGCTTCATCAAAATAGGCACAAGGATAAACATTGGCATTCTTGCACTGTGTCTGCCTTCCATGCCTGGCTTTGGATTGACAAGGTCGTCCAATCGCATTATACAAGCAAAGGATAGATTCAAATACTGTTGATTGCAGATCCCTTATGGAATTGAAAATAATCCTGTTGCGCCACTTCCATATGGCCCAGATTGTTAACAGTGCAATGGGCCTCCACTCGATATACATATTACTCCATCCTGTGAAAGCTTCAGTGATAGAAGGAGCACTGACGTTGACGAAACCGAAATGAGCAGCTAGGTTCTGCCAAATCAACTAAGTTTGAGGACATTGAAGAAAAATGTGCAAATTGCTCTCAGAATTTGATCTACATAAGGGGCATATGGCTGGCCCATAACATTTCTGCTTTTGGAGATTCTCCCAAGTGAGGTTCTTGTTATAAAAAACCAGCCAGGCAAAGATAATGATTTTTATGGGACGTCCTGTTTTCCAAAATGTAGTTGGAAATATATTATCAGGTGGATTAGATGATGTATAAAGTAACTGTAGATATATTTGCTTTGCTTGAACAGTCGATGTGCCACCGAGACCTTTCCAAATGAGGAAATCCCGATCCAACGAGCGACAAATTCCCCTCGCTCGCATTGAAGTAATGATGGAATTCCATTTTGTTTCCAGTGCGCCGTTAAGTTGAATTTCTATAGCAGATTTCCATATAGGAACTGCTCCATCCCATTTTTGAATGACATTGGCCCAAAAGAAGTAATCCCTGTTGTGTAATGCTCTCAAAAGCTGGGTGGAAATATTGATTTTTTCTTCCGCACCTGCAAAATCATCTATGCCAATAATAATATTAGATCTAGATTGGAATTTCCAGATTAAGTTTTTTCTGAAGAAAGGCTCCATTCTTTGAAATCCTCTCCATATAGCGGAGCCATTAGAGGATCCAATATTGCGTTGTTTGTACCAATAAGTCATGTCCTGATTGTCCATATACTTAGCTCTAATGGCCTTGCTCCAAATGGATTCTCCCATAATCGATTTCCACATGGTTTTGCAGAGGAGGGCTCTTCTAAATGTGTGCAGATCCAATATAACCCAACCTCCCATATTTTTGGGCCGAGACAGCTTCGAAAGCTTAGTCAAGTGGAATTTTTTCTTATCCTTCTGTCCTCCCCATATGAAATTAGCAATCGTTCTGTTGAGACAATTGATGATAGCTGAAGGGATATAGAAGAGGTGCTCCCAATAAACCATGATTTGAGCCAACACAGCTTGAGCCAGGATGGTGCAGCCTCCTAAGGATAAGCATTTGTATTCCCAAGCAACTATTTTCTTGTAGAAATGATCCGGTATCCATGACCAATCAGCTACTCTGTATCCCACAGGTTTCAAATTATAGCCCAAGTATTTCAATCCATTCCGAATGGGAAAAGCTTTTATATTAAAAAGACCTGTTAGATATATGAGAAGATCTCCATTTATATTTTCAACATGAAAAGAAGATTTTATATCATTAACATGCATGCCGGTGGCTTTTTGAAATCTCCCCAAGATTTCATGAAGACATAACCATGTTGTTCTGCACAGCAATGTTGATAATAGGATATCAATGACAAAGAAATTATGCGAAATGCGAATGTTTCTACATATAGGGAGAGGCTTACATCTGTTTTGCTGGATCACATTCTTAATATGAAGGCTTAGAGAATCCATTACTAAAATGAAGAGAAGTGGCAATAGAGAGCAGCCTTGACGTAAACCCCTGGCCTCTTTGAAGAATGGGGTTGGGATTCCATTTATGAGGATTTCATAATTGACTTCCACCACGCAGACCATGATCCATCTAATGCATCTGACATCTAGGCTAATCCTAGCCAGAAGGCATCGTATGAAACCCCAGTTCACACAATCATAAGCCTTTTTAATATCGATTTTCAAAAGAGAAGCCTCTATTTTCCTACTGTGCATTGAATGTAAGCATTCTTGGGTGAGAGCCACCGCATCTAATATATTCCTATCCTTCAGAAAACCGTGTTGTTCTTGAGGTAGATGTAGAGATAAAATGTTCCTTATACGGGTGGCAATAATCTTCGATATGATTTTGTATAGAACGTTGCACAATGAAATTGGTCGATAGTCTGAAAAAGTGGAGGAGAGATTCTTCCTGGGGATTAGAGCAATATAAGTTGATGAAATGTTTTGGCTTATGAAACCCTGCAGTCTCGATTCCTCAACCAGATTTAGAATATCTGTCTTAAATATCTCAAAGAAGTGGATGAAGAAATTGATGGACCACCCGTCAGGTCCAGGGCACTTGTCTTTCTGGAATGATTTCATTGTTGTCAATAATTCCTCTTCAGAAACTTCAACAAATAGAGCTCTGTTTTGATTTTCATCAAACATAGTGGGATATGGGTCTATTCCCCATAGAATATCTTCTATGTCACAGACAGAATTCTTGTTGTATGCCTTTTTGAAATACTTCATAGCTTCTCGAGATATGGCCTCCTGAGTGGAATGTGAGTTTCCTTCCTCGTCCTTGATCTCCCAAATAGTGTTTGCTTCCCTTCTCTTATTTGCAAACCTGTGAAAGAACTTCGTATTTTTATCTCCTTCTTTGAGCCATAACGCTTGGATCTTTAGCCTCCAAGTGGCCTCTTCAGCCTCTAATATCTGTTGTTTTCTTTTTTCTAAATCCAAAATATTTTTTTTAATGGAGGACAACATGGTGGGATATTTAAATTGAGCTGATAAATGCTCCAATTTTCTGCATATATCCTTCAGTTCCTTTCTATTGGAGGCCAATTTCTCCTTCTGCCATTTTTTGACCTTTTTTCGAAGAGATTGCAGACGGTCAAGAAAATGCCGAGATGGGTCATTATACTACTTGGTAGAGGGCTTCCATGTATCATTTATAAATTTGTTGAATTTTCCATCAGCAAGCCATGTGCGATTGAATTTGAACAGATATCCAAACTTGCAACCAACATGATTCCAATGAATAGAAATAGGTCGATGATCAGATATAAAAGATGGAATGATATTCATAGTAGGGGGGCTGAATCTTTCAATCAGATTTTCATGCAAGAGAAATCTGTCTAGTTTTTTTGCCAAGAATGAATTATTAGATCGCCCATTGTCCCAAGTGGGTCCTCGACAATTTGGCAGGATGTCAACAAAGTTATTTTGTATAATGGCTTCCCGAATGAACCTCCCCATCGGATCATATTTCCTGCCATTGCCCCATATTTCTTCATTGCAAAAGGTACAATTAAAGTCTCCACCAATTATC
>APFE031398525.1:26434-37334 GCA_000404065.3 Pinus taeda | reverse complement strand
CCTTTATCTTAGATTCCATGCCATTTATCTTAGCTTCTGTTAGCTTTTGTGAGCGTGACATTTGTTGCACTTGTTCTTGTAATTTTGATATATCATGTAACATTTCTTCCTCTTCTTCATGAGTCATGCTAAAGATTTCAGGTTCCTTACTAGGTGTTTGCATTTTCTTTCCTTGGGGCATCAGTTACCAATAATAATGCTCTACTAGCCCTTTGAATTCCTTCAAAATAATTTTCAAACCAATCTTAAGCAAAAAATTTAAAAGAATCTACACACCTTTTTTTCCACTTTGTAGGAGCTTGATATTTCCTCTGATGTATCTCTGTACTTTCAGAACATCCAGTTCTAAAATTACAACCTATGGTAGCCCTCTGTGTCCTCTTTCCAATGCCACCAGCCTGATCCAAATTAGATTCTCCAAGGAAGAGTTATACGAAATCTACCACAGTGACCTGATTATAGACTAGTTCAGTAGAGCGAACCTGTATGACGTGCCACAAGTCATTGTTTCGACCTTTAGCTCTGAAAAATATATAGAAGAAACTACAGTCTGTCCTATTTCTTCACCTTCTTATTAAATTTCAATCCAATGCTCAGAGAAAAAGTTATGACGATTTTCCCCAGGTCACCTGTTTGGAATGTAATTCAGGATTATGCAAAAAGACCAACTTCCTCAGATCATATCTCCGCAAATATAGCATACAAAGCTCTAAAATTCGGACCCAAGATTTAGCGCGATGTCTTCTCAAATGTTTTTTTTTTTTCAACTTCTGAAACGTCGCAGAAAAAACGTTATAGCGAAAATTCCACGATGACCTGTTTGGAGCAGTGAAACCCTAGAATATAAAGCTCTGATACCAAATGTTATGTAACCAGCTCAAGAAAAGATAGAAAAGATAGATCAACACCTTAGAATTCAGCCTCTTCGAGGGGGAAACCTCCTTTACATAACATAAATGATCAATTCTTGGATGATTCAAATGACAAAACCTCCTTTCTATATATAGGAGTCTAAGGAGTCACAATATAACCTAGCCAACCTAACAATAATAATATAAAGCCACAAAAATAACAATAGGGGGATTCTATGGGGCACAATAATAACAATATGGGGACAATAGGGGCACAACAATATTAATAAGGGGTATAACTACAATAGTAATGGGGTAATCACTAGTATTATAGGGACCCAACACTAATTTTTTTTTGGTAGCAAATGGAAATTATTTGTTACATGTTTTCCAGCCACCTGAGAAATAGTGCACCATAGTGCAGGTCCCGCACTTGGTCTTGCTGGAGTTTCCTACCTCAGGGGCATCGGACCCCCCTTTAATATAATTCATGAAGATAGGGCAGTGGTCTTTATCATGCCCCTGGCTCTTAGACTTGACCTCAGGCCTAGCCTCCTTCTCTTCTTCCAAGATATGCAATTCCAAGTAGAGGTTATGCAACTACGAATGAATTTGTTGGACTCCCAAAGTCGCATCCTGAATAGGTGTCTTGTGCAATCTGATAACAATTTCCAGGGCTTCTTCCCGAGTTCCTATCTTCTGATGTTACAAAGCAATCCTCAGGTAGGGTAGAAGTGAGGATATAAACCACTCATGGTGTTGATCATCTGTGAGCTTCATATTAGCTTCACGGATCACACACTTCAACTTTTGATCTAACTCCAAGGTGTTTCACCAACCCTCATCATGATCTCCATGAATCCAACAACTGATTTTGAGTCCGACTTGGGCTTACTAAACTCTTTGTTTAAAGCACCTTTAATTTCTTCCAGCATTGCTACAAGATGGTTAGCACAATACTTAATATACCACATTAGCACGTGGTCCTACAGGGAAGTAAATAAATGTGCCTTCTTTATGTTATCATCAGTGATTTGCTGTGCGTTCCACACAACATTCACAACAAACCAAAAATGATATGTATCTTCACTCTCTATACCCTTGAAAATCAAAAGCTTTTAGAGTTCGACATGTTGAATGTTGGTGGGGGCGGTAGTGGTATGGGTGAAGGTGTATGTTATGGAGGTGAGGGTGGAGGTGGAGTGGATGCGTGATGTATCCATGGAAAACCATGTCTTATTAGCTGGACAACATGATGAAAGGAGATTTTGGGGTAAGGCAAAATCCCATTTCATTTACAAATTTTGATCCTGAGGCCTATGGGTTATGGCCTACAAATCTATCGGAAGCGTTATTGAGGCCTTAAGCCTTTAAACCCAGGACCATTCAACTTAATTGATACCCAAGATTGCACACGAAAACATGGAAACCCAAACATAATGCTTAGGCGAGATTTCAAAAAGATTTCACCTGCATCTATAAAGCATTGGGTCTACTCCTCCAATCCTTTCCACAACGCTATGCCGTCCTTCACATTCTCTAATCAAACAACTTGCATGACAATCCTCCATTGTTGATCTAACATACTTGATCCGGTGGCTGTTAGAGATCTTGGGTGGACAAATAGCATGGGGATTACCCGCCCAAAAAGCGGTTTCATCTCTCCTCCCAAGTGCTAAGTGTCACTCGGTTAGTGGAATCGAGTGCTCACCCCGAATTACCACTTACCACTTATAGCCCACACGAAATACCATTTCTTGTTGCGAAACTACATTCCTTGCAAATTAATGCCCCGCATCTAACCCTCATGATGACGGTTAGATCTAAACGATCAACTGTTCTCGTTCTTTGTTGCTTATGCCATTGATCTTCTACTTATTGATGGATCTCTGCACTTAATACAGATCTGCCACAATTTGAAAACACTCACATCACTCATATTATCATTGAATCACCATCGATCCATTCAATGATTGATGGTCGATTAAAACCGCAACACTAACACATTCAGATTATCTATGAACACATAGGCACACGGTTTCAACACTTAAACACACTTTTATATTATACACGATATGAATACAGATCTAAGGCATTTCAGCCTTAGGAACAAGCTCCCTTCAATTACATTTTGGCCACTCTGGTTTACACAAATTCTATTTGTCACTCCTTATCTTAATCTTGAACACGCAGGCTCATAATATATAAGTAAACCTTTGGATTGGATCATGAGAAGCATCCGATTAAATCCTTACATGATTTCCTCTCGCAAATCACTCAACTAATCCCTCTATATGCATACACATGGAAGATTACATTTCATTAAGTCCATCAAACTAGCTCTATTTTAACAGAAATTTCCCTTGTTTAGCTTCGATGGTCTACGTCCTCCTTGCTCTGCTTTAGATTGCTCATTTAATTAAGAGTGCTAGATGCTCCTGCATTAGACTCCCGAGGCACAAAAATTTATGACCTCCTAGTCATATGCTTCTCCTTATCCTTAGCAATTCTATCCACTTCTCAGTGGAACTGCCTTCATGATCTTCTGTGAGCTGCAACCAACCTCTATAGTAACAGTCTTCTCTGCTACACGATACCTCACCAAGCTTTCTCCTCTGAGCTTTAGTATTTTGGCATCCTTTTGGTTCTCTCCTCCGGAACCAATTGAGAAATCCTTGCTCTAGGTCGCTGCAAGTCTCCTCACCTTCCACTGCCGCTATCTGCATGACAGTAAAGACCATAAACTCACCATACTTCAAAAACTGTACCTCTTCTCCTTTTGCTTTCAAACTCTATCTCCTTCTCACGGGAAATCTTCTTCCCTTTCCCTGCTTTGATACCAAATGATGAAAGGAGATTTTGGGGTGAGGCAAAATCCCTTACATATCAATTTTTCGATCCTGAGGCCTATGGGTTATGGCCTACAAAGCTATTGGAAGTGTTATTGAGGCCTTAAGCCTTTAAACCTAGGACCATTCAACTTAATCGATACACAGGAATGCACACGGAAACATGGAAACCCAACCATAACACTTAGGCTGGATTTCAAAATATTTCACCCTCATCTATAAATCATCAGGTCTACTCCTCCAATCCTTTCCATAGCGCCACGCCGTCCTTCGCATTCTCTGATCAAACAACTTGCACTACAATCCTCCACCATTGATCTAACACACTTGATCTGATAGCTGGCAAAGATCTCGGGTGGACAAATAACATGGGGATTACCCACCTGAAAAGCAGTTTCCTCTCTCCTCCCAAGTGCTACGTGTCACTCAGTTAGTGGAATTAGGTGCTCACCCCAAATTACCACTTACCACTTTGAGCCCACGCGGAATACCATTTCCTGTTACAAAACTACTTTCCTCGCGAATTAACGCCCCGCATCTAAGCCTCATGATGACCATTAGATCTAAACGATCGACTGTTCTCATTCTTTGTCACCTACACCATTGATAATATGCTTATTGATGGATATTTGCACTTAATACGGATCTGGCATAATTTGAAAACACTTACATAACTCATAGTATCATTGGATCCCCATTGATCCATTTAGTGATCGATGGTCGATAAAAACTGCAACACTAACACATTCGGATTATCTATGAAGAGACAGGCTCACAATTTCAACACTTAAACACACTTTTATATTATACACGATATGAATACAGATTTAAGGCATTTCAGCCTTAGGAACAAGCTCCCTTCGATTACATTTTGACCACTTTAGTTTACACAAATTCTATTTGTGACTCTCTATCTTACTCTTGAACACACAGGCTCATAATAAATGAGGAAACCTTTCGATTGGATCACGAGAAGGATCCGATCAAATCCTTCCTTGATTTCCTCTTGCAAATAACTCAACTAATCTCTCTATATGCATACATATGGCAGATTACATTTAATTAAGTCCATCAAACTAGCTCTATTTTAACAGAAATGTCCCTTGTTTAGCTTTGATGGTCCACACACTCCTTGCTCCACTTTGGATTCCTCATTTAATTAAGAGTGTCGGATGCTCCTGCATCACAACACTCCACGTTAAGGCATGTACCGCTCCCTCGTCATCACTCGACGATGGTCCAATCAACGGGCTATATTCAAGACCTACCTTCTCTTGATTTCTAAATATCTGCCCACTTCGCGTAGATCCAAACATCAAGGCAACACCATAACCCTTTTCTCACACAAGAGAATATTAATCCAGGTATTCAAAGACCTCAGATGCTTGCCTCGTAGTCCCTTGAAGAAGCGTCACTCTGCATTGCTGTAACTAACAGAGGTATCAACCATGAACATCGTAACAAATCCTCTTATAACCCAATCAAGCCAATTATCAACAACACATGTGATCTTATCTTCAGAAGCTTCCAATCTCCACACTAGCTCTGGAGTCCACACTATTGGACCGCCAAGCCTCTACCTTCCTTGGTCATCTGCCAACTTAGTTATCCACTCATATAATTTGATCGGGAAGGTGTAGAAGAAAATTTCATGTATTTCTATGTACAAATACCTATCCAACCACTGCTCTTTTGAAAGGCGCGACTTTCTGTTCTCTTGCATTGCGAATTTGTGGATCTCCCTATCCAACCACTTCTCAATTTCCTTCTTCGTTGGATTCCAATGATGCGAAATCACACATCTCCTTATGCAGATCCCAGTCCCAACAACAGAACCATTTTTTGGCTTAGTGGGTCTTGACCTAGGTTCAGAGTTAATTGTGCCAAACAAAACCCTACATCAATGGCCCTTTTGGCATCAACCCCCGTAACACGGACTGAAGTCTCACCTGAAGTAATATGGGGGGATGTTGGAACCATGTTTCTGCATCTAGAGATTAGTGTGATGTCCTTTTATGCCCTAGATCTGCCTTTGCAGAGATCTTTAAGCCCTTAGGGCTTGGTACTGTGACTTCCTCCAAACATCCTCTAAACCTCCACGAAGGTCTTTGATTGGCCTTTGTGGACCCTTAACAGACAAGTCATCCACTTATGTGCACCTTAAAATAGCCCTAGAATGGAATTCATGCAGACTTACTCAAGTGCTTAATAATCGTAACCGAATGCTTTTAATCTTCGTGTAAATAATTAACATGTATTGCATTCAGTTAATAATACTTATCCAATGGAGTCGCACATCAATACATCATTAATTCATAAAGACATTATTTCATCACAACATATATCACAAACATAAATAGCAGAAATAAACAAATAAAACACATGAATTTCTCCAGCAGTATTCTTTATTGATCTTCAATATGAAGTTACAAACTCAAAAATTCCTTGCGCACTCAGTTCCAAGGGTCCACACACTCAGCTACAGACACTAGTCTAGGCCTTGGCGTGCTCAGTTGCAGATCTTGTCCTTCCTCTTAAACTCACTTCTCTACGCTATCTGCTATTGACCCATCACATATTATTCATTACTTTGTTTTCCCTTAGAATCTCTAAGACACATCTATTTATAGCTTTTCTTCATACAATCCCATGGCCCATGGACCATGGGTGGATCTCAACTGACTTTAATTTACATAGACAAGAGGCTGAACCCCTTTTGACTCCTAACTATCTACATGCTCTGCATCCACAAATTGTGGAGACTTTACATATTTTTACCAAAGTTTACATCAAAACTTGGGTTTCTAACCCCAAAACGGACTCAGGGGATGCCATCCCAACAAATAATGATTAATACCATGGTTTAATGAATGGTGACAATAGAGTTGGAGTGTTATCTTGAGACATCGACTACAATAGTGGATAAACCTCGCAATCAACGCACTGCTAGCTGTATATTCTTTTTTGCTTTAGAAACCACTATGTAATTGTAGGTAGACAACTATCATAATTCTAGGAGCTGTTAGTATTAAAAAATTGTATAAGTAGAGTTATGGGGTTGCGAAAGTCGACAGTTAAGATCTTAGAGAATCACATTATCTTTGAGTCTGTAACAACATACATTGTAATACCCTTTTGATTAATGCAATTCCGATCTTCTGATCATTTTGTGACATATTGATCTTGCCACATCCATGATCATGGAGTTGGGCCCACTCCCTTGACTAGGTGTTGTTGGATAGATGTGTGCATAGGTTTATTCAATTAATTTATTGTTGTGAATGATTATGAGTGTGTTGTTGTGAGTTTTCTTTGTTGTTACTCTTGTCGTTGCTACAATGATTAATTGTTGTTACTCTTATTTGTTTTTACAATTATCCCTTGTTGTTACACATTGCTAAGCATATAATTGAATGTCCAGTACTTGGTAGGGAAACTGTGGCCTACATATACTTTGCATGATAGCCTTGAAATAACTTGTAAAGCCCTCGGTTGACAATTAATGTGGAATTAGGTGAATTGCATGATTCATATTTGAACACCAAAAGTATGCAGTTGGTATTGTCATGTATGATGTCAGTATATTGATGTGATTATGATTATACATGTATCGTGCTAATATGGACCGATTTTGTAGACGAGATAGCGTCCCTAGAACTTCACTAAGGTATGTTGATTATGTTTATGTTTTGGTTTAGATGACATGGTCCATTTGCAGGAAGAATAAGATCAAAGATGAATATCAAAATGGTGGATTACAGTTCACAAGACTCCCCTTTTAGATTATATGAGAAACGAAGAGATGAGTACTCTCCAGACATAGCAGACACATTGAGAAGTTTGAAGGCAGAGATAAGAATTTGAAAATTAGATAATGGATGAATTATTCAGTCATAGGAAAGAATTTGTCAGGGCACAAGAGAAACAAGAAGAGGTCAATGAAGTCATCCTTTAGAGCTTGTCAGATTTGCAGAGACATGGACAACCACTAATCAATTATGGACAAGAGGATGGGATTAATGGAGCATATGGTAGAAGGTATCATGGTGGACATAGGTCAGATAGGGATGGCATAGTCAGAGATGGGAAATCTTGGGATACACATGATAGGAGAGGTTGTGGACATGGGCTCTAATCCAGTTCTGGTTAAGACAAGTATCATGGTCATCATCGTTATCATTATTATAGGAGGAGTGACATGGGATATTTTCTAGATGAGTTCAATAAATCCAAACCACCTACATTTTATGGAGAGTTGAAGAAACTAGAAGATGCAGAGGCATGGTTGCTTGGGATGATGAAATTATTTGAGTTGCATGACTACACAGAGAACATGAAGGCTAGGATAGTTATTTTCAACCTCAAAGGGAAAGCAGATATCTAGTGGGAATATGTGAAGTGTGTCAAAGACATCAGGACAAAGGATTTAAGTTGGCATGAATTCAAGAGACTTTCTTCAGGAAGAAGTATTTGTTATAGAGGTACTATGATGGTAAATCCAAGGATTTCTATGAGCTAAAGATGGGATTGATGATAGATGAGGATTACACGACTAATTTCTTGGATTTATTGAGGTATGTGTCGTATCTTAAGGATGAGAAAGCCAAAGTTTATATATTTGTCAATGAATTACCATTAGCATTCAAGGATCAGATTGAGTACGATGAGCCTCGATCGCTGGATGAAGTCATTGGGAATTTGAAGCACTATTATGAGTAATCAAAATGTAATACCTAGTATAAAAAACTTTGGAAAGGGAATGACAAGACTAAAGATAAATAGCCACCAAAGCAAACAAGACCTTAGGACGTAGGTGAGAAAGAGAATGTCGCACATTATAAGGGTTTAGTGTAGTTAAGAAGGGACATGGGTTGTAGCCTAGAGAGTAGAAAAATAGAGGTGATGATAGGATACATTTGCAGTGTTGGATATGTGGCAAATGTTGATCAGTGGTTGTCATTGATGTCAACCCAAGTAGAACTAAGGGCTACCCCAAACTTTCATGGTAATTTTGATTGACCACTTACTCTATTCTGAGTCAAGGATCTTCTATATGGATTCAACTCGTCAAGATGTTTCCGTTGATATATGGCACACCACGTAATTCTTCACGATTTGAGAGATATTCATGTTTGAAGTTAGTAACCCTAGTTAGTGGGCTAAAACCCCATGGGGTTGCGCCATGACACTCATAATTGGTTGTGGTAATCAAATAGTCAGTAATTAATAATAATAAAATTTCTCCTAAAATCCCTCCAACGTTCACCTGTTGAGGACCCTCTCAACTCAAGACATTCATATAACTAGTGACCCTCACATCCTCCTCTAGTAGGGATTTTGTGGCTTCAAATAGGTCATCATGGAAGTTTCACTATAACTTTGTTTCTGTGAAGCTTCAGAAGCTGAAATCAAAACCTAGTTGAGCTGAAATCTTGATGAAATGCGTGACAAAATTTCAGACCTTGATTCACTATATTTGCGTGCCGAAATCTTGATGAAATGTGTGAAAAAATTTCAGACCTTGATTCGCTATATTTTCATATATATGATATGAGGAAATTAGGATTTTTGTAGGCTCCTAGATTCCTTGGCAAACAGGGCCGAAGGTCGCGATAGTGACATGTGGTACTTCGTACAAGTTCGCTCTACTGAACCAGTCTATAATCAAGTCATCATTGGAGATTGGGCATAAATATTTCTTGAAGAATCCAATCTTAGTCAGACCTATGGGGTTGGAAAGAGGATTGAGAGGGCTACCTTAGGACAAAATTTCAGACCCTGGAGATCTGAAATTACATAGATACAATAGATTCGATATCGAGCTCCTAGAAGGCAAGAAAAATCAAGCGTTCGAGGGTCAATGTAGTAAGGACCACACATCAATAGTAAAGGGTAATTCTCCTACAGTAAGGTATGTATGATTAGTGTCTACATTTGAATTTTAAGTATCATCTCTGACATATGTTTTTGTAGTACAAGGTATGTATATACAAGGTTTTGGTTATATCTCTATGTCTCCATATGTCATTGTTAGTTTTGATACCACATTTCGGATGTCCTATTCTTGGTACTACACATTTGATGCTACATATTCTTGATTCTATACCAAGTCTGCTAAATCTATATGATGTTGTTAGTTTTGGATATAGTCTTGCATAGACTCCAGGCCTATATCAAGAGTGGGAGTCTTTGTCTACTGCTGCAACAAGTCAACAACAAAACTGACAAGCACACTGTAGGTACGCATTGTAATTTTAATTTGTATTCATTCATTATTATGAACTTACATGTGTTGTGTAGGCAAAGGTAAGTCAAATTTTATTTTGTTTTGTTTTGGAATTGGTTTCGCTAGGAAAATTTTTCATGCAGGTAGAAGAAGATTCAAGTACAACATCAAGCAATAATTCAAGAGCAAAAGTATCAAATCAAAGGAAGAATTGTAGTAGGACATCCTTGAAGACATGACATCTATCCAGATATCGTAAAGTATTGTTAAGGCCAAAAGTCATCATTGTAAAGATTGTAAAAGAGTCATTTGTTAAAGAGTCATTCTGCCTAGATTTGAAGAGGCGGTGTTGGGAGGTATATGAGTCACTTTTAGGATGATGTCATGGTTGGGTTGCAGGTCATAGAGTGATTGGGTATTTGGTCAAGTACACGAAAATCATTGTACATATTAGTGTATCAGGGATTGCTGTCCTTGGTTTGGGAATCCACAGTCTTGTCTTATTTCAGTCATTATAGGGTGGCAGGGAGGTGCTAGGCAGGTGTATGAAGTCGCCTATAGGTTGGGGCATGTGAAAAATTCAGGGTGGTAGGGTGGTGCTAGGGCGAGTTGTGGCTCACTAGGGTGTTGGGCCATGCATGCAGTTGATTACTGAAGAAACCAGGGAACTGGGGTGTCCTTCAAGTGGGAGATGGAGAAGAATTATTTTCTAGAATTCTACGAAGTTGTTGCTTTCATTTCAGTTGGGGCTAAAGGTTAAAGAATTTAAACAATGTCTTTTGGTAGAAATCACATGAGAGAATTTTTTGGCCGACGCGTTTCGAACCAACAAGTGTGGTTCATCATCACGACCAGAGGAAGAGGCAGACCATGGCAAAGGCTTAAATAGAGAGCAATGTATAGACATAATTTCAAGTAATGACTATATTTGAACAATAATGTTTAAATTATAATATTAATTTATTAATATATTA
>APFE031398525.1:1656-26232 GCA_000404065.3 Pinus taeda | reverse complement strand
GGTCAACAATAAAATATGGGGTTCTCGTCCATCAAACAAATAACAAATATACTAAAAGGAGTTAAGAATGAATAGGATGATAAAATACATAAAAAACATGAAGGATCGAGAAAATAAACTCTAATGAAGAATAAATTAACAACAAATACTATAAAAAGGATGCCAATACCTACATAGATTTTAAAAAAAAACTAGGAGGACAAGACAGGGACCCAACATTTACTAATATTATAACCACCATCTCTATTCAAATTATTGGGTCTTTTTTCAATTTCTAGGGGCTCCCTCAATTTGCGATGATGAAAATGACTAACCTTAGCAACAACTTGGGCCTCCTCAATGTAGATGTGATGCTTAGATTTATCTGCATACTCTGCCAAAGTAGAGGAATGGGTCCTTCCATGCTTGATTTTAGCAGCATACTCACGAATCCTTTGATTAATCAAGCAAACAATCTCACCAATGTAGGGAGTCCCACAAGGGCATGGGATAACGTAAACACCCTTCATATTCTTGGGGTCCACTGGGTCTTTTACAGATCTGAGGGAGCTTCGTATGGTATTTAAAGGCCGAAAGGTTGAAGCCACCTTATGCTTCCTTAGGATCCTTGCAATCTTATCAGTGGTCCCTTGGATAAAATGATTATGAACACTAGAAAATTGATCCTTGGTATCTTTCTTAGCACTAGGACCTTTTTAAACTATAAGGAAAGCCTTAGTACATTAGTGTCCACTATATCCATTATTAAAGAGAACACTTAGGAGATGTGCTTTCTCCTTCCTTGAGATGGTTCTCATCAGAAACTCTTAAAGCTCTAGTCACTAAGGTGTTGAGAACACCAAGCTTTTGAGCTAGGAAATGATGAGAATTAGCATGAAGATATTGTTCCGTATGAGTTTTCTTACGATATACTTGATGAGAGAAAGAGCCATTATCATTCCTTGAGAGAAGGATGTCAAGGAAGGGAAGACTACCATTACATTCAAATTCCATGGTGAACATTATAGAACTAGATTGATTGTTAAGATGGAGGAAAAATAGTTCCAACTTTTCTTTACCATGGGACCAGATGACAAAAGTGTCATCCACAAACCTCTTCCACAAATTAGGCAGAAGACGAGAAGAGGCTAAGGCCTTTAATTCAAAATCCTCCATGAATAGATTAGCTACCATAGGGGAGAGGGGGAACCCATGGCGACACCACAAGTTTTCTCATGGAATTCCCCATCAAATGAAAAGAAAGTAAAAGTAAAGAAAATACCAACTAAATAAGCCGTATCAGGATCTGTGATGCGCTTGATGACTTCAATGGCCTTGTTGATAGGGATATTAGTGTAGAGAGAGACCACATTGAAGCTCACAAGCTTGTCATCTGGATCAATATTGAAATTCTTTAACTCATTAACAAACAATGCAGAGTCCTTGAAGAAGGATTCTGTATGGCCAACAAGGGGCTTAAGCTTCTGGGCTAAATATTTAGCAAGAAGATAAGTTAGCCCTCCTATTGTGTTGACAATGGGTCTTAGAGGAGCCCCTTCCTTATGAATCTTTGGCAAACCATAAATTTTGGGGGTAAGAGGGAAACTTTCAATAAGCTTATGACTGAACGAGCTAACCGAGCTACTAGACTTTATAGTAAGAGCCACACTTTTGGAAATATTATTAAGAGGATCCTCGTTGATTTTCCTGTAGCTCCCGCTATTATGGAGGTGGTCCAACATCTTTTGACAGTAATCATCTTTATCAAGAATAACCATAGCACTACCTTTGTCAAAAGGGTTTGGTGGTTTTTGACCTGGAGGGGGTTTTCCACCTAAAATTCTTGTGCTTACTATATTCTTTTATTTATTGTTATTATTGCATAAACATTATAATAATTGAATATTAACTAATCCTCTGAAAAGATTTAAAAGTGCTAGTTGCTAAGGAATACTGATTCACCCCCCTCTCAGTATTTCCAACAATTGGTATCGGAGCTTGGTTCCTTCAATAGAAGTCTAAGAACTGGAAGGAGATCCTAGAGTATACTAAGAATAGAGTTCCTTTGTTCAATGGAAATATCTATGCACTTTGGAGTGGAAGAATGTAGGTTCATTTGCTGGCGCAAGGATATGAAGTATGAGAAATCATTGACAAAGGCTTCGCACCAACCGAGGATGAACAAGGTAAATATGGTATATTATGCAAAGGCTAGAGATATTATTATCAATGGGCTTATTGAATCATTTTATCTTAAGGGATTGAGTTGCAAAACTACTAAAGAGGTATGGGGCAAGCCTAAAAATATATATGCAGGTGACTCAAAGGTGAAAGAAGCAAAGCTTCAAATTTTCCGGGAAAAATTTGAGAAACTCAAAATGAGGGAAGATGAAGATATTGTTGTATACTTTTAGCATGTTGATGAAACAACAAATACATTAAGGTTTGGGAGAACCTATTGAAACAAAAATTGTTGTCCAAAGATCCTTAGAACCTTGCCAACAATATTTAACCCTAAGGTCTCTTTCATGGAAGATAGATCAAATCTTACCAATCTCAACATAGATGAATTGCATGGAATTATTGTGGCATATGAAATGACGATTAGAAGAGCATGACACATCTCACTTAGAAACAACATTTTCTGCTTCCAAGAAGAATAGTAATGAAAAGAAGACTTTGAAAGCAAAAACTTGCAATTATAAGGATGAGGACAAGGAAGAAGATGAAGAAGAATTAGCAGATAATAATTTTCCTACTTCACGTAAATGAGAATGGGTACGGGAAAATTCAAAGGTAAGCTTCCATTATTATGTTTTGATTGTGGTGAGGTTGGGAATTTTTCATCCAAATGTCCTCACAAAAAGGAGGGTGTTATGAAAGGGAAGAAAAGTCCTAAAAAGTTCAACAAGCAAGGAAATAAGAATTGGTTTAAGAAAAGTTTCTTCTACAAAAAAGATAGATCCTCATTTGAAGAAGACAATGATAATGAAGAAGAATTCAATGGAAGAGCATTATTTATGGCCAAACATAATAAACAAGAGGCACCTGACGAAGAAGGAGACGAAGAAGAAGAAATGAATGAAGTTAAATTTCAAAATGAAGTAATCAAGGTTATCAAAGAGCTCAAGGCCAAAAAGAAGCATGTTAACACTCTTGAAGACGAATTGAAGATAGAAATGGAACAGGTCCTCAATCTTAAAATCAAGGTTGAAGAATACAAATGAATTGAAGAATCTCTCAGGAAAGAAGTAAAGGAAAGAAACAAGGAGAGATAAGAATTGGAAGCTGAAATAGTTTCTCTATGAAAGGAAGTAAATAGTGGAAAAACTCTTCAAGACTACACCAACAGTTCAAAGGCTTTAGACAAACTCATCAGCAAGCAGTGAGCGTACAATGACAAGACTTCTCTTGGTTACAAAGAAAAACCCGAAAAGGAGTCAAGTCCTTCTATGACAACTAAAGAATATGGATATGCAAAAAGGGTAGATCTCTCAGCTAAATCAAGAGATCAAGACTCACAGCAAGAACCTTGGAAGAGAATTCCTCGAAGAATATTTCCTCCCAGGTACCAAACTAAATTTTATGGTCATTGTTATTCATGTGGAAGGTTTGGACATAGAGCTACAAAATGTCGCATGTATGTTTGGAATGAATATTATTCTAGGAGATCCTTCAAAAATGAATATTCTAGAACTCAGCATAATATCAACAAATTTGATCATTTGAGATATGATGTCAAATGTTACAAATGTAACAATTTTGGACATATGGCTAGGGATTGTGAAGCTCCATATAGGTACGACTATTATCGGCAAAACCATAGAAGAAAATTTAGAGGATCACGAGATAGACACCAAAAATATTCTATGAATAACATTGAATGTTACAAATGTCATAACTATGGACACATAGCTCGTAGCTACAGGTATAAGATGGAATCAACCAAGAATGAAAATCTTGACAACGAGAATAAGAAGCTTTGGAAAGGAAAACAAATATGGGATGAGCAAGTACAAGATGAGCAAGAAAAGAAAGAAGGAAATAAGGTCCCAACAATTATGATTTCATGATTCGTAACAGATTGTGAGGAATAAACAGCTGCTTCGGTTAATGATTCGAGTTAAGAAAGTCCGTTAAATAAAACATTATTCTGGACAATTCAGCTTATCAACTCCTAGAAATTTGAAGATGAGGAGTTTATGCAACAATATATGACACATGTCTACGATTGACAGATAGGTAGTTTGAACAAGATGGCAGTTTCATTACATGTTCAGGGGGAGAAGAATAGTTTAAGTATTACAAGTTCAAGAAAGGAAGCACTGACAAGCAATCTCTATGAAAAAGTGGATCAAGACAATCTAACGATTATCAAGATATCTCAGCACGATAAAGGAATATTCATATATCAAATCAAGTAAATAAAGGAAATGCTCAATAAATTCAAGATGGAATATTGTAAGCCTATCCTTACCCCCATGGTAACAGGTTACAAGAAGATTCGTCAACGGATGTGGACCAAAGATTGTATAGATCCATGATTGGTAGTCTCCTACATGTGATAGTCTCCCTTCCAGATGTGATATAGGCAGTTGGACAAGTAGCATGATTCTAAGAAACACCAAAACAATATGATATTATTGGCTTCAAAAGAATACTTTGCTACCTTAAGGGTACAATGGAATATGGTCTATGGTATCCCAAAGGAAATGATTTGGTTATCCAAGCTTATATAGATGCATATTGGGCAGGAAGTGTTGATGATTGTAAGAGTATTAGTGGAGCAATGGTCTATCTAGATGGTTGGCTTGTCTCATGGTTAAGTAACAATAAGTCTTCAATCTCATTATTCACATCCAAAGCAGAATACATCATGACAACAACTTGTTGTACTCAAGTTCTATTGAAGAAGAAAACCTTGCAAGATCTTCAAGTTAAATTTGCTGAGCCTATTCCCATCTTCTGAAATAACACAGTGCCATCAGTATCTCAAAAAATTATTTGATGCATTCGAAAACAAGGCAAATTTTCGATCAAATATCATTTCGATAGAGAGCAGGTCTCCAAAAACAATACCAAGCTTGAATATGTTGGTATAAAGGAACAAATTGCTGACATCTTTAGCAAACCATTACCTCGTGAAGAATTTGAGTATCTTCGCCAAAATTTTGGGATTTTCCCAGTTGTCCTTTGAGATAACCTAAGGTCAATTAGTTATGCCAAAGCATCTATAATGTTTTATTTTTTTGAGTGATTGGATGACCAGTGAACTATTTATAAATAGGTGCTTTAAACTTAGATAGATTTTTGATAAAATAAAAGGTTGTTCTTTAACTGCACATCATTAGTTTGATTTTAATGTGATCGAGAAGTAGAGTATGGAGAGGTATAATTTATTTGATATTCAAACTGAATATTTAACCATTTACAAGAAAAAATTAAGAAAACAGTGCTTTCTTAATCAACAAAATATAATCAAACTATTACAGAGATCTAGTGTAATTTATATTCCAAGAGGAATTTACAATAACAAATAGTTTTGTAAATTAGTCTCTTATTAAAATTACAACTTCACAGAGGATTCAAAATGAAACTAATATTCAATTAAATTTTAAATTGGATGATTGCAAAAGAATTAATTTATATGAAGAAAACATAATGAATAGACAATATGAAATACAACTCACTGAGAGATAGACCATATGAGGCAAATATATAATCTTTTATTATCTCAAAAATTCTCTAACTTAGTACAAATCTGCTTGATAACTTGTTCAAGGGTTCAACCCTTAATAACCCAAAGGAGGAGTTATTTATACAGATTTTTAAAAAATATCTACAATATGTTTGGAATAGAATACCAAAATAGGACAAAATTACAGAAATAGAACAATATAATAGGAACCAAAAAAATGATGAAGAGGTGGCTCTATCCTTTTGGAATTTGTTGATGATCTGGCCTAGAAACAATGATGAGCTGTCATACTATCACGATGAGGAATTACTAAATTGTTTCACACAAATGATCCCATCTTTGTTCATTTTTTATTTCTGTATTTACCATTTTCCTGAACGTTTCATCCACCTTTGTGTATCATTGAAAATTAGCCTTGGTGAGAAACAAGTGCTTGATTTCATGTAAGATGGTTAAATCATATTCCAAGGCTTCTAGAAAATCCCTCCCTATTATCTGTCCTTTGACTCCTGCAATTTGGCTCTGTCTACTGCAATAACAAATAAATCCTTGCAATAATCATCTAATCTAATCAACTTATCATTCAAACCAACTAATCTTGGCAATCCTTTCTGATTTAAAAATTAAATTTGGAATGAAATCTCTTGATAAAAATTTCCAAGGTTTGACACTTAGTTTTCAATTGATTGATCAAATTCCTTTTCTGTAATACCTTTTCTTATCTCTAAGATGGTAGTTGTTTTGTCATAGATGTTTATTACTTCTAATTCCTCTATGCTCTTTGAATTTAAAACCTTGATCATATATGTGGCTTCTGCTGGCTTGGTCTTCAATGATGTTTTTTGTTCTTCAACCAATGCTCTGCATCTAGTAATGAGTTCTTGCTGCTCAAAAATAATATGTATGGATGGTCATACATCTGTCATGGATTGACTGATTTTTGTCCAAATACTCTCCTTGGCATGAGACAAAGTGTCTTCCATCAGTGACTCACTCTCCAACTTCTATATTTTAAGCTCTAATATGTGAGTCTTCTACATTTCTTCCAGATACTTAGTATAATTTTGTACCTTCTATAATTCTAGATTTTGAATTTTTTGAAGTAGCTTCTGGTTTTACTGCTTCTGAATTGACATTTCCTATGCTAATCTGGTTGGGTCAGCTGTTGTTGATGTAGAATCAATGGCTATAGACAAGGAACTAGGCTCTATACCTAGAACTGCAACTGGGACTGTTGTAATCGGTGCCATGGAAAATTGTGTTGTTTCCTTCTCCTTCAATAACTCTTCAATATGTTCTTCCATCTTCTTCAATTGTATATTTTGCTCAATAATAAGCTTGAGCATATCCTCCTTTTGTTGTTCAGTTTCTACCATATCCTTGGTTAGGGGATCTTCTATTGAAGGAAACTTCAACATTTTCTTCAATGCAACAATGTCTGCATCTGTCTTCTTAAGAAGTAGTTCTACAGCTTTTACATCCTTGGGATCATATCCCACTTTAATCACAAAATCCTCTAGTGATTTTATTCTATTGTCTTTAGCTAGAGAGGAGATATTTTCTAACTTAAGTTCGGACTGAACATTTGGTAGAGAATTCCTAAGTTTAGAAAGAGACATGGTTGTGGTTTCCATAGTAGAAAACAACATCTCACTAGTTTGTCTATGCATGTCCATCTAGTCAATTGGATGGATTTGACTAGTGTCAAATGAAAATATAGTCTTCTTGTAATCATATGTTGATTTAGGAAATGGAATCTGGGCTTATAAGAAATCCATTTGCATTTTCCCCTTCTCATTGTCTAAAGCAGAAAGGAGCCTATGTTGGGAGGTGGAAGTTTGCTTCCAAAACTCACTGTACACATTGGAGTTTAAAGTCTCATTTTTCTACTTAATTTATAGGAACCTTGAAAATATGTTTGAATCGTCCTAAGTGTTGGTTCCTATTGACTCAATAATTTCTAAACGATATTTAGAAGGTGAAGTTGCAGGAGGAGTAGTTGAAGCACTAACTGTGGGAGGAGTGGTTGAATTAATAACTCCTGCTAATGTAGACACTTCTAGATCTCCAAGATCTATGTCCACTGATGGAGTCTCTTCAGTGGATGAAGTTTCTTATCTAAGGCTTTTCTATTAATTAATCTGAGAAACTGGAGTCTGGTTAGTGGGAGTAGACACAACTTGCTCATCTGCTTCTTGAAGAGTCCCATCAACCCATGTTTCCTGATGCATAAATTTATCAATTTATGTCCTTGGAGTATGGTTGTAAGGAGTCATCTCGAAATTGACCCTTAAGGAAAAAATGATGCCAAAAGGATCATAGGACCAGGTGAAACTAGTCTGGAAATTTATCTTCTTCAATAATGCATCTACCTCAACACCAGCTGATTTGGTGTTGCAAATAAATGACCCAATCTGTGCTTTGAGCTTGAACTGAGACTTTCTTTTACCTGACACAAAATGTAGCTCATCCATGTAAATCATCTTCCTGATATATTGTAGAGAAAATATTCTCAAAGTAACATATTTAGGTGGCTCGTATGGTGCAAGCTCACAACCATATATTCTTACCTCATTATAGTTCTGGTATAAATACCAGTCACCGGTCTTGGTGTGTTCACTTAGGTGTAGGATCCTTTTAATTTCATTCCCAATTTTGGGCTATGTCTAGTTGTTAAGGAGTTGTACCACTCGATCTATAAATTCATCCACAAATTCTGCAAATGATGAGGTGGTAGAAATTTCCCTGACCATTTATGCCCAATGAATCACTCATTGATTAACTCCTTGTTCATCTCGCTTGCCGGGTTTGATTGGTAACAGATCACCCTGTTGGAAAAGAAGCATGTATACAATTACAAAGCTATAATTTAACACTCCCTGCACAGTGAAGTTCATGAATTTTTCATGTATATTATTAGCCAAAAATTGGTTATAATTATACATGAATGCTGGTTGTTGGTCTTTATTGAAAATGGATAAGAAACCAAGGATTAGTTCATCAATAGACTGGTCATCAGGTTATCCTAATAAATAGGAAAGCAGGGAAATGCAATGTCTAGAGGCTTCAGGAAACATGGTAGATGAGTAAGGTGGATTTCTTTTGGGCAATTATGCATCTTTAGGAAAAAATATTTCGACTATTTGGTCTCTTTGTGGGAAAGTTAACTTATGGTATAGATCCATAAGTTCTGCTAGTGAGAATTGAGTGAAGGAGTCAATTTGAGGAACTAAGAGATTTCATTTATAGTTTGAGAAAAAATGGTTATCATAATGTCTCCATTCTAAGCTATGGCTTCCCTTTTCACAAGGTCATGCTTGGCTTGACACCAGGTAATAAGATCAGGGAATTCATGTGTCTTTGAGAAACTGTAAAAAGGTAACAGGGACTCCCAAAACCTAATTGGATCTTGCTGGTGTAGATAATTTTTCTTAAGCCATAAGTGTAGTTCATAGAAATCAAATTTTCACTTGGCCTTTGCAACCTTGAATAGTGAATCAACAATCATAATATCATCAAGGTCAAGATGGGTCGGGGTGACGTTACTTTCCTCTGTGGTTTGCTTCTTGGATTTTGCTTTTGGGTCCATGGTGGCAGACAGGAAGAAATATGGTTATAAGTGATAGTCCGAGTAAAAGATAAGAAGTTCTGCAATCACTATATACTTGCAAAAGATGGAGAATAATCAGAAGAAATTGACAAAGAGGCCAGTCATGTTTTATTTATAAGATGCATGAAAGGGTAACGATTTTGTTAATAACCGTAGCCGCTTTAAATGAAAGGGAATTGGACTTCAACGAATGGATACAATGATATGCCTAACGGGGGGATAAGCGTGTAAAGAGGTAATGGACGGGAGGAATGAGCAATGGATAGTTGAGGTGTCAACTTGGGATTGGTGGAGTGGTAATGTCTTTTTAACGGGGTGAAAGATCCGTTGCTGGAGAAAACCATGAGTGGTTTGGGGGCAGGTTTTAGGATTGTTATGTTTTGTGTGCGAGGGCGGAGGGGCTGCGGGAGAGATGTGAGGGTGACACATAAGGTTGTGGAGTCCACCATGGAAACCACTTTGTGGACCCCCCCCCCGCCCCACATTGCGTTAATGTGAAACAATGGAGGGGGTGCAAAATATCTCCCCGCCGTTGATCTCGGCGGGGAGTAGATCAATCGTCAGATCATGCGCCTTATTTATTCAACTCTAACAAGATTTTTTGTCATTTATGATTTGGGTCAAATCAAACTTGCATGTTACAATATAATTGAAATGCCAAAGTTTATAATCAAAGAATTAATCTTGATTAAGGAGTTAATTATATATTAACATAATTTGACATTTTCTAATGTGGCGCATTTGGACTAGCAGCCTTTGCATTTATAATAATATGAAATTGAAGCCTTTCGTTTCTTTTTGCTTCCCTAAAATTTTATTTTTATTTTGCCTTCTTTATTTAGGGTAGCTAACACCTATCATTTTATTAATATGGATGCCTATAAAATATAAAATTATCCTAACATTTTAATTCTTCTTTCTTTTGCATCCATATCATAGCTTATCATTTTAAAATTATTTTTGACTAATATGCTAACTTATCAAAACCAATTTATGTTACAACATCAGCTCTAGCTGGGGACTGCTTCCCCCTGTGGGATGCAGAACAAGCAAGTCCAAGTGCCTTCTCCTCGGGCTATGGAGTCTTTGCTGAAACAGATACTCACTTGCAAATTTTCAAAAATAAAATAAACTCTCTGGATATTTACAGATGATGAATGAATGGATAAAAAATTAATACTGAATTTAATGTTTCAAGTATTTCCCTTTGACTGGAAATGAGGAATACTCTCCTTCCAAATTATGTAGCATGAATGCATTGTTCCCTTTGACTTCTGCAATGCTAAATGGACCAAACCAAAGGTTGTCAAATTTTGCATGCTTGCCTTTATCTTCTCTCCTTGTATCTCATCAAAGCACTAGGTCACCTTTCTTGAAATTTCTCTTTGGACTTTCTATCAAACAATCCCTTCATCTTATTTTGGTATTTCCTTAGCTTGTACTAAATTTCATCCCTGCCTTCATTGAAGTCAATAATTTGATTAATCCTTCTTGAGAAATCATGTTTTTATTCATAGGATTCTTGAAGGAATCTAATAACAGGTAAAGCTAAATGAGTAGGAAAAATTTCTTCCTTGCCATAAACTAATTGGAAAGGATACTTTCTTGTTTATCTCTTAGGAGAAACTATGTTTGCCCAAATTGCGTGGGTTAGGTGGTTGTCCCAACTCTTTTTATGGTCTTCAAGAGTCTTCTTAATGGCCTTAACTAAGCTCTTGTTGGAGGACTCTACTAGCCCATTACCCTGTGGATAGTATGTTGTAGAATGGTGCAATAGGATTGAATACTTTCGACAGAACTCAATCATTTTAACGCTGTTGAAAGTTGCTGCATTATCTATAGCAATCTATTGAGGACATCCAAATCTGGATAGGATATTTTCTTCAAGGAATTTAATCACAGCAGTATCAGTTGCATTTTTAAGAGGTATGGCTCCTACCCACTTGGTAAAATAGTTTATAGCAGTTAAAATCCATTTGTGTTGATTACTTGATTGTGGATGAAATTCCACTATAAAGTCCAACCCCAATTGTACAAAAGGAGCATGAATCAATACTGGAACTAAAGGAAGTGCTGACAGTTTTTGTTTCCCTGCAAATAATTGGCATGGTATGCAACTTCTTACTCTTGCTCCAACTTCTTTAAACAGTGTGGGCTAGTAAAAGCTTGCTTTTAAAAGTTTGTAGGTTGTTTCTCTCTGGGCATAGTGTCCACCACAAAATCCTACATGGAAATGATCTATAATTCCCTTTGTTTCATTTTCAATTAAACAAAGAAGAAGTATATTAAGAGGGTCCTTCTAGTATAGATTAGCATTGATAATGTAGTATTCCACTGCTTTAAGCTTTAGGGATTTGCACTGCTTCAATTCAAGATCAACAAGACATTGAAAATCCCTAACAAACTGCACAATATCAAAGTACCAATCAAAGAGTAGATATTTCTAATCTATGTGAACAAGAATGGCTTGATCTGAGGAAAGAGGTTCTTGTGGGTTCTCCTCTTCTATAAGAGGAGGAGGTTCTTATGGATTATCCCTAGATGAAATTGAGGAAGGTTCTTGTGGATTCTTCCTAGATGAAATTTAAGAAACAAGATTTATTCCCAAAACTTTGCAACTGAATTCAGCTAACAATTTGGCCAGGCCTTGGTCCTTTACTAGCTTTGTGGGCTGGCCCTTTGCTAGCTTTGTCGTCTTAATTTGAAGGTCAAATTCAAGGATTTCAATAATCCATCTCCCTCTTCTTCCATCAGTATCAAGCTGATTCAAAACAGTTTTAACAACATGATTAGGGACATAAGCTATAATGAGTGACTGTAGGATATAGGTTCTAAAGGCTTTAAGGGATTGGATTAAGGCATAAGCTTGTTTTTCAATAATATCATACCTAAGTTCAACATCCCTCATAACTTTGGAAAGGAAGGCTATAGGTTGGTCATCACCATTTGCGTTCTTCTGTAAAAGTACAATAGCTAAGGTTGTCTCAGATGCAAAAGAAAATATGCTAAAAGGTGAAGAATAATCAGGAATGGCTAATGTAGGAGCCTCATATATAGCCTTTTTGATCTAATCAAAATCATATCTAGCAGAAGCTATCCATTTCACTTCATTTCTTTTCTATAGCATACCAGTTATATCCTTAACTATCTCTACATAATTAGGGATGAACCTTCTGAGAAAATTAATCTTTCCAAGGAAGGTTTGTATCTCTTTCTTATTCCTTGGTAGAGATAGGGTATGAATAGTTCAAACTCTCTTTGGTTCAATTATAACTCCCTCCTTGGAGATAATATGCGCTAGTAATTTCCCTTCATTTACAACAAATAAAGGTTTCTTCAGATTCATGGATATTCCAAATTTCCTACACCTGTCAAAAACCTTGCTGAAGTGTTTTAAATTATTTTCATAAGAACCAGAGAAAAAAGTTAAATCATCTAAATATGACAGTAAATTCATATGTTTTACCTACAAATGCTAGATCCATGGCTCCCTTGAAAGTGGCTCCAACATTTGTCAAGCCAAATGGCATTCTAGCATACATAAATGTACCCCAAGGAGTGGTGAAAGCAGTTTTGTCTTGGTCAGCCTAACTTACCATGATTTGGTTGTAACTAGAAAATCCATCTAGCATAGAAACCCTATTTACACCTGAAACTTTCTGAAGTAGATGTTCCATTTTGGGCAATAGATAGTTATCCTTCAAAGATGATTTGTTCATATTTCAGAAGTCTACACATAGCCTAATCTCACCATTTTTCTTTCTGACAGGAACTAGGTTCGCTACCCAGTCAGAATACCTTAAAGGTACTATGATATGAGCAGCAAGCAACTTTTTAAGCTCTTTCTCAATAGTTGGGAGTAGTATGGGATTGATTATTCTTAGTTTTTGATGAAAGGGTTTTTCTCTTGGTTTAAAAGGAATCTTATGCTCAGTCAAAGATGTATCATAATTTTTTAACTCATTATAAGACCAAGAAAAAACATCTCTGCAATTTTTAAGAAGATTTAAGTATTTGATTTTTACATCCAAAGGTAAGGTTGTTGACAATTTAACATTTCTCACATCATTTAAAGTCCCAATATTTCATTCTTCGATTTCTTCTTCAGGTGAGTTAAACAAGGGGTTTTTAGAAACATCATTATTATAAAATAAAGTTTTCCAATGGAACTAATCCTTTAGGAATAAAATTGTTAGATAATTGGATGATATCATGATCAAGAATTTTAGGACTGAATGAAGTTTCTAGTTTTTGGTGATTTGATTCCTGAACATCTTTTTGATCTTCTTCATTTGCATGTTTGAGAATTAATCAATGACTTGAAGGAAATATTTTAATTTTTCATCATTTTCAAAAATATGCCAGTGTTTAAGGTTATCAGGAATTGATGGTCTATACTTGACTTGAATTTGATATTTTAACAATACTGGCTCAGGGATTTTGAAAGAGCTTGCTGAGACAACTAGTGAATCAGCGTGCATATTTTCATCTCTAGGAATAGCAGTTATGTTAAATCCTTGGAACAAATTTTAAATTTTGTCCCAAGCTTCATTTCTATAGGACCTAAGCCTTGTGTGTTTTGTTTGACACAAATTTCTAACTTGCTTCACTATTAGCTTAGAATCAGAAAAGACACTCAAGTTTTGAACCTTTAGACTTTTAGCTAACACAAGGCCAAGGAGAAAACCCTCATACTCAGTCACATTATTGGTGACCTCAAATTCAAGTTTACACGATTGAGTGATGTTTTCTTTATTTAATGAAATTAAAACAATTCCTACTCCTGCTCCTTCCTTTGAGCAAAAGCCATCAAGATAAAGTTTCTAGATATCTGATTCTACAATTTTAGGTTTGGAAACTATATTTTCAATGGAAAGTTGAGTATTTGATGAATTTTTTAAAGATAACTGAAAGAAACCAAAATCCCGATCTATTGCATAAATAGGGTTGTTTTTTGCTTGATCATACCTACAAACAATATGAATGAATCTGACCTCCCTATATAGCCTTAAAATTTCACCTCCATAGACTGGAATAGTAGAAAAAGACATGTCCATCTGAAGTGATCCTCTAAGTTTAGCACAACATGATCTAGATAGGAGCATGCCAAACTTGGCAGGAATATCAATGACAACTATGTCTAAAACTATACTCTTTACAGGTATTTGGGTTAAGGTCACAACTAGGTCTTTTATTAATCCTATGCATGGTACTTTCTTTGAATCAAAGGTGTAAAGATCATGATAAGAATGAATAACTTGTAACTGAAGTTGGTCCATAATCACCTTTGGCATAAGGTTATGAGAAGCTCTAGAGTTCAGCATGCAGTTATACAAAAGAAAGTCATGAACCTTTAAAGTTACATAAAATGGTGGAACAATCTCATCATTCATATCAGAGCTAGGGCCAAACACTATTGAGGGTTTTTCATCTTGCAAACTAATAACATCTCCCTCAGCATCTACACTAGAGGACTGTATCCATTTAGACACTTGATTTTTATAACCACAGTTTTTGGAAAGTTCAGATAAAGGGATAGGGATCTTGACCCTTTCCAATTCCTTTTAAATATTGAAAGTTGTCAAAATGGTCTTGTCAGATGAAAAGGTTTCATTGGATGACTCTGTAGTCTGAGGTGTTGGAGTTTGTGTTTGAATATATTTTATTGCAGGTTCAATTATAGTGGTAGATTTTGAAGGTATGCCTGGACCTGATCTATGTCTTAGATCACGCCTCTTATTTAATTCTGTAATTAGAAATTTAGAGAATTCTTGGTATTTTGAAAGTTGAGCGTCTCCTTGTTCTTGTTCAAAAGACTGAGGTGAAGATGAAGGAACTATTTCCATTTGTATTATTGAAGAATCAATATTATTGATATCTTCTGTGATTAAAGGGCTTGTATCTTGTGGATGTTGATCATCAATTGACAAGGGTGGTTGAACATTTTGATCAGATCCTGGTCTCTGAATAATCTACATTTGAGGAGTTCTTCGAAATTGAGTTTGAGCTTGGGGTCTGACAGTAGTTTTTTGAGTCTAGGTTGTGTTTCAATTTTAGAAATCCTATTAGAAAGGTTTCTAAGTAAATATGTAATCATCAATTTTCTGATCTTCGAGTTTAGATTTGGAAGAAGATGAGTCATCAATCCTAGCTTTTAATTTTCTTTCTTCTTTCTTTGATTTAGCTTTAAATTTGCCAAAAGTTGACCTATCGGCTTCTACCTCTGTAGCATTTGTCTGCTTGCCTTCTAATGTATTAGAAACCCTTTCCCTTAGCATGACTGCAAATTCATCTTGAAATGCTTTGGAATATATGACTTTTGCAGCTGCTACTAGTGGTTTACAATTAATAAGAATTTTATGATAGAGTTTGTTAAATCTTTTGATGAATTCAGCAACTGGTTCACCATGGTTTCTCTTCAATTCTTCAAATTTAGTGAGAAAGTAAACATGATATTTATTTACCCCCATTGGTTTTTAAATATAGTTATGACATCATTCCATGTTGTAATAGAGTCAACTCTAAGTTGCTTAAACCAGATCCTAACATTTCCTTTTAAGGATTGCAAAAATAATATCATCTACACATCTTCCTATTCTATGTTCATATTATCAGCAAAACCTAGGAAAGATGATACATGATCCTCTACTGAGGGACTTGTTTCTTCTATTAAATCTTTGTAAATGCTTTAGATATGCATTAGGGAAATTTTCCAAGTTTGCTAGGAGAACTAGAGTAGCATACCTTCCTTGCACAATGGATCAAAAAGCCATAATATCAGGAGGAGTTTGGGGTGACTAAGTGGATGATGATGAGGAAGAGGAAGATTATAAAGATGAAGGGGGTGAATATGAATCGTTAGGGGTATTAGTATGTGCAGTAGAGAAAGAGGGAGGAGACCTCCTTAAGGATTTCAAAGGGGTTTTAATAACCAACTTCTGAACTCATGGTGGAAGGTCTTCCTTATTATCAAACAAAGGATTTTAATATATAGAAAATGTCTCTTCAAGATTAGTATAGGTTGACGGAATAGAATAAGGAGTTGGAGAAATGAAGTCTGTAGGCTAAAATTCAGGTAAATGTAAACCCAATTCTTCCTCAGATGAAGGTGATTTGATAGGAATGGATGGGACTTGATATGCCCAAGTGATTGTATTAAAAAGGTTAAAGGAAGATATACTCCTCTAGAATGAAGTTCAGAAACCCTAGGAGGTAGTTCAGTCCAATCAAGATGGGATGGAACAAATGAAAAAGTATCTACAGATGAGATGTCTTCAGGGTGTAAAGTTGAAGAAGAAGAAGGGGTTCTATGTCTTCTCCTTGAAGAGGCTCCCCTAATAAGTCTTTCTGGATCACGTAGAGGGTTAACAATCTTAGAATCAGTATGTGATCTAGTATGCTTAAAAGGAGCCAACTTGGACCAGTGGAATCTCCAGGTGAAATATTTTGTCCTATATCCTTATCCTTTATTCACCTTACAGGAAAGGGAGAATTGTTTCCCCAGGGAAAATCTAGCTTTCAATCCTTCACTCCCCGAAAACGACACCAATATGATGTTGTCCTTTGAGATAACCTAAGGTCAATTAGTTATGCCAAAGCATATATAATTTTTGGTTGTTTTGAGTGATTGGATGACCAATGAACTATTTATAAACATGTGCTTTAAACTTAGGCAGATTTTTGATAAAATGAAAGGTTGTTCTTTAACTGCACATGGAGAGGTATAATTGATGAGTATGGAGAGGTATAATTGATTTGATATTCAAACTGAATATTTAACCATTTACATGAAGAAATTAAGAAAACAATGCTTTCTTAATCAACAAAATATAATCAAACTATTACAGAGATCTAGTATAATTTATATTCAAAGAGGAATTTACAATAACAAATAGTTCTGTAAATTAGTCTCTTATTCAAATTACAACTTCATAGAGGATTCAAAATGAAACTAATATTCAATTAAATTTTAAACTAGATGACTGCAAAAGAATTAATTTATATGAAGAAAACATAATGAATAGACAATATGAAATACAACTCACTGAGAGACAGACCATATGAGGAAAATCTAGAATATTTTGTTATCTCAAAAATGCTCCAACTTAGTACAAATATGCTTGATAACTTGTTCAAGGGTTCAACTCTTAATAACCCAAAGGAGGAGTTATTTATAAAAGATTTTACAAATATCTACAATATGTTTGGAATAGAATACTAAAATAGTACAAAATTACAAAAATGGAACAATATAATAGGAACAAAAAAATTGCTGAAGAGGTGGCTCTATCCTTTTGGAATTTGTTGATGATGTGGATTGAAAACACTGATGACCTATCATGCTATCACAATGAGGAATTACTAAATTGTCTCATACAAATGATCCCAACATTGTTCATTTGGGATTTCTACATTTACCATTTTCCTCAACATTTCATCCACCCTTGTATATCTTTCGAAATTAAGTTTGGTGAGAAACAAGTGCTTGATTTCATGTAAGATGGTTAAATCATATTCCAAGGCTTCTATCAAATCCCTCCCTGTTATCTATCCTTTCACTCCTGCAAAATTGGCTTTGTCTACTGCAATAACATATAACTCCTTGCAATAATCATCTAATCTAAACAACTTATCATTCAAACCTACTAATCCTGGCAATCATTTCTGATTTAAAACATTAAATTTGGAATGAAATCTCTTGACAGAAATATCCAGGGTTTGAAACTTAGTTTCCAATTGATTGAACAAATTCCTTTTCAGTAATACTTTTTTGATCTATAATATGGTAGTTGTTCTGACAGAGATGTTTATTTCTTCAAATTCCACTCTACTCTTTTAATTTAAAATCTTGATCATATCTGTGGCTTCTGTTGGCTTGGTATTCAAGGTTGCTTTCTATTCTTCAATCACTGCTCTACATCTAGTAATGAGTTCCTGCTGCTCATAAATAATCTGTATGGATGGCTATACATCTTTCATGGATTGACTAATTTTTGTCCAAATACTCTCCTTGGCATGAGCCAAAGTGTCTACCATCAGTGACTTACTCTCCAAATTCTAGATTTTAAAATCTAATTTGTGAGTCTTCTCCATTTCTTCGAGATACTTCTGCATTTCTACATTTCTTCTGCAATTCCATATTTTGAAAATTTTGAAGTAGCTTTTGGTTTCCCTGCTTCTGGATTGACAATTCTTGTGCTAATCTGGTTGGGACAACTGTTGTTGATGTAGACTCAATGGTGGTAGACAAGGAACTAGGCTTCTGTACCTGAAACTACTATTGGGACTGTTGTAATGGGCACCATGGAAAATTGTGTTGTTTCCTTCTCCTTCAATATCTCTTCAATTTGTTCTTCCATCCTCTTCAACTGTATATTCTACTCAATAATAAGCTTGAGCATATCCTCCTTTTTTTGTTTAGTTTCTACCATATCCTTGGTCAGGGGATCTTCTGTTGAAGGCAACTTCAATTGTTTCTTCAATGCAACAATGTCTGCAGCTTTCTTCTTAAGAAGTAGTTTTGTAGCTTTTACATCCTTGGGATCATATCCCACTTTAATCACAAAATCCTCTAGTGATTTTATTATATTTTCCTTAGCTAGAGAGGATATATTTTCTAACTTAAGTTGGGACTGAACATTTGATAGAGTAGCCTTGACTTAAGAAAGAGACATGGTTGCGATTGTCATAGTAGAAAACAACATCTCACCAGTTTGTCTATGCATGTCCATTTTGTCAGTTGGACGGTTTTGACTAGTGAAAAATGAAAATATAGTCTTCTTGTAATCATATGGTGATTTAGGAAATGGAATATGGGCTTGTAAGAAAGCCATTTGCATTCTACCCTTCTCACTATCAAAATCAGAAATGAGCCTAGGTTGGGAGGTGGAAGTTTCCTTCCAAAACGGACTGTACACATTGGACTTTAAAATCTCATTTTTCTACTTAATTTCTAGGAACCTTGAAATAATGTTTGAGTCATCCTAAGTGCTAGTTCTTGTTGAATGAATAATTTCTAGAGGCTCTATAGAAGGTGAAGTTGTAGGAGGGGTAGTTGAAGCACTAACTGTTGGAGGAGTGGTTGAAGTACTAACTCCTACTGATGTTGACACTTCTGGATCTCCAAGATCAATGATCACTGGTGGAGTCTCTTCTGCTGATGTGATCAAGCTGACTTTTGTTTCCTTTTGCTAAAAAATGAATCCTTTCAAAACACCTTCAATGGATGAAGTTTCCTCTCTCAACCTTTTATGTTTCTTACTCTAAGCAACTGGAGTCTTGTTAGTGGGAGTAGACACAACCTGCTCATCTGCTTCTTGAAGAGTCCCATTAACCCATGTTTCTTGATTCATAAATTTCTCAATATCTGGCCTTGGAGAATGGTTGTAAGGAGTCATATTGAAACTAACCCATAAGGCAGAAATGATGCCAAAAGAATCACAGGACCAAGTGAAACTAGGTTGGAAATTCATCTTCTTCAATAATGCATCTACCTCAACACCAGCTGATATGGTGTTTCAAATAAATGACCCAATATGTGCTTTGAGCTTGAACTGATATTTTCTTTTACGTGACACAAAATGTAACTCATCCATGTGAATCATCTGCCTGATATATTATAGAGAAAATATCCTCCAAGGAATATATTTAGGCAGCTTGTATGGTGCAAGCTCACAACCATATATTCTTATCTCAATGTGGTTTTGGTATAAATACCAGTCACCAGACTTGGTTTGTTCACTTAAGTGTAGGATCCTTTTAATTTCATTCCCAATTCTGGGCTCTGTCTGGCTGTTAAGGAGCCGTACAACTAGATGTATAAATACATTCACAAATTCTGCAAATGATGAGGTGGTAGAAGTTGCCCTAACCATTTCTGTCCAGTGAATCACTGATTGATTCACTCCTTGTTCATCTTGCTTGCTAAGTTTGACTGGTAACAAATCACCCTATCAGAAAAGAATCATGTAGACAATTACAGAGTTGTAATTGAACACTCCCTGCACAGTGAAGTTCATGAATTGTTCATGTATATTATCAACCAAAAATTGGTTGTAATTATACATGAATGCTGGTTGTTGGTCTTTATTGAAAATGGATAAGAAACCAAGGATTACTTCATCAATAGACTACTCATAAGGGTATCCTAATAAATAGGAAAGCAGGGAAATTCAATGTCTAGAGGCTCTAGGAGACATGACAGATGAGTAAGGTGGATTTCTTTTGGGAAATTTTGCATCTTCAGACAAAAGGATTCCGAATATTTGGGCTCTTTGTGGGAAATTTAACTTATGGTATAGATCCATAAGTGTTGTTGGTGAGAATTGAGTTAAGGAGTCAATTTTAGGAACTAAGAGAATTTCATTTACAGTTTCAACAAAAATGGTTATCAGAATGTCTCCATTATGAACTATGGCCACCCTTTTCATAGGGTCATACTTGGCTTGACACCAGGATATAAGATTAGGGAATTAATGTTTCTTCAGGAAACTGTAAAAAGGTAATAGGGACAACCAAAACCTAATCGTATCTTGTTGGTCTAGGTAATTATGCTTAAGCCATAAGTTTAGTTCATAGAAATCAAACTCACACTTGGCTACTGCAACCTTGAATAGTTAATCAACTATGGTCAAGGTCAAGCTAGGTTGGGGTGATAATAATTTTCTCAGTGGTTTGCTTCTTGGATTTTTCTTTTGGGGCCATGGTGACAAACAAGAAGAAATATGGCTATAAGTGACAGCCTGAGTAAAAGTTCAGAAGTTTTGCAATCATGGTATAACTGCAAATGATGGAGAATAATCAGAAAAAAGTGACAATGAGGCCAGTTTCGTTTTATTTATAATATGTGGGAAGGGGTAACAATTTTGTTAATAATCGTAGCGGCTTTAAATGCAAGGGAGCGGGACTACAACGGATGGATACAACAGTATTCCAAATAGAGGGATAAGCATGTAAAGAGGTAACGGACGGGAGGAATAAGCAATGGATAGGTGAGGTGTTAGATCGGGATTGGTGGAGGGATAATGACTTTTTAATGGGGTGAAAGAGTCGTTGGCAAAGAAAACCACGAGTGGTTGGCGGGGGCTGGGTAGGGAGTTGTTTGTGGTTTTGTGCGAGGGGTGTGGAGAGATGTGAGGGTGATACGTGAGGTCGGGGATTCCACCATGGAAACTGCTTTACGGACCCCCCCCATTACATTAATGTGAAACAGTGGAGGGGAGTGCGAAATATCTCCCCGCCGTTGATCTGGGTGGGGAGTAGTTCAACTCTCGGATCATGCGCCTTTGTTATTCAAATCCAACAAGACTTTTTGTCATTTATGATTTGGGTCAAATAAAACTTGCGCGTTACAATATAATTGAAATGCCAAAGTTTATAGTCAAAGAATTAATCCCGAGTAAGGAATTAATTATATATTAACATATTTTGACATCTTCTAATCTGGCACATTTGGACTAGCAGCCTTTGCATTTATAATAATATGAAATTGAAGCCTTTATTTTCTTTTTGCTTCCCTAACATTTTATTTTTCTTTTGCATTCTTTATTTAGGGAAGCTAACACCTATAAAATATCAAATTGTCCTAACATTTTAATTCTTCTTTCTTTTGCATCCAAATCCTAGCTTATCATTCTAAAATTACTTTTGACTAATATGCTAACTTATAAAACCAAATTGTGTTACAACACTCCTAAGTTCTAATTAGACTCTTTCCTTTATCTAACTAAGTAGAAAGGGGGAGTGGAGGTGTGTACAAGTTCGCAGGATGACAATTTGTCACGGGGAGTTACCATTTGCCATTAACGACAAAGGGGGAGTGAAGGCAGTAGGAAGAGGTCTCATGATCGTAGGGGGAGTACTTGTGTTACCATCAATGCCAAAGGGGGATATTGTTGATTAGTGGTTGTCCTTGATGTCAACCCAAGCAACACGAGGGGCTACCCCAATATTGCATGGGAATTTTGACTTGAAAACCTACTCTATTCTAAGTTAGGAATCTCCTAGATGGATTCTACTCGTCAATACTTTTCCATTGATATATGGAATGCCACGCAATTCTTCACGGTTTGAGAGATATTCATGTTTGAAGTTAGTAACCCCAATTAGTGGGCTGAAATCCCATGGGGTTGTGGCATGGCACTCATAATTTGTTCTGGACATTGAATAGTCAATAATTAATAATTTTGTTTTTCTCCTCAAATCCCTCCAATTTTCTCTTTTTGAGGACCCTCTCAACTCAAGACATTCATATAAATAGTGACCCTCACATCCTCCTCTAGTAGAGATTTTGTGGCTTCAAACATGTCATCGTGGCATTTTCACTATAAAATTTTTCTGTGAAGCTTCAAAAACTGAAGTTAAAAACCATTTGAGCCAAAATATTTATGAACCTTGTGACCAAACTTCAGATGTTGGTTCCCTATATTTGTGGAGATATGATCTGAGGAAGTTAGGGTTCTTTCACGCTCCCGAATTCCATGTCAAACAGGGTCAAAGGTTGCAACAGTAACACGTGGCACTTCGTACAAGTTTGCTCTACTGAACCAAACTATAATCAAGCCATCATGGGAGATTTCATAAATACTTCTTGAAGAATCCAATCTTGATCAGACCTATGGGTTCGGAAAGAGGACTCAGAGGGCTACCACAAGACGAAATTTCAGATCCTAGAGATCTGAAATTACATAGATACAATAGATTCAATATCTAGCTCCTAGAAGGCAAGAAAAAGCATGCGTTCAAGGATCACTACAGTAAGGACCACAGATCAACAGTCAAGGGTAACTCTCCTACAACAAGGTATGTATAATTAGTGTTTACATTGGAATTTTGAGTAGCATCTATGACATATGTTTTTGCAGTACAATGTAAGTATATACAGGGTCTCGGTTATATCTCTATGTCTCTATATGTCACAGTTAGTTTTGATACCACATTTTAGTTTTAGTTGTCCTATTCTTGGTACTACACATTTGATGCTACGTATTCTTGATGCTACACCAAGTCTACTAAATCTATATGATGTTGTTAGTTTTGGATATAGTCTTGCATAGAGTCTAGGCCTATACTAAGAGTGGGGGTCTTCGTCTACTGCTGCAACAAGTCAACAAAAAAAGTGACAAGCACACTTTAGGTATGCATTGTAATTTTAGTTTGTAATTATTCATTATTATGCACTTACATGTATTTTGTAGGCAAAGGTAAGTTGAAGGGTATTTTGTTTTGTTTTGGGATTAGTTTTATCGGGAAAATTTTACATGCAGGTAGAAGAAGATTCAAGTACAACATCAACCAAGAATTCAAGAGCAGAAGAATCAAATCAAAGGAAGCATTGCAATGGGACATCCTTGAAGACATTGTTATCACCAAAAAATTGATCATCTAGCCTAATTCACTAAATGGATCGAAGTACACCATGTAAAGCCAACTTTACCATAGTTAAATTGCTTTCACTATGAGAAATTACCTAATAAAGCACCTTTGTAAGTAATTTATAGTTAAACCCATGAAGAATAATTAAACAAATCACTATTTATTTTATTTTCTTCTAGGAATAATTAATTAAACCATTGTTTTATTATTATTCCTTGTTAAATTTGACCCAATCATGAAAAATAAACAGATAATTCATTATTTATCTTATTTTTCTCTAAGAATAATTAATTAATCACTAATTAATCGTTATTCTTTCTTAAATTTGACTAAATCCCTTAGGAATAATTAAATCAATCTTTATTTGTTTATTATTCCTTAACTAATTCCTTGAGATGACTAATAAAACATTATTTATTTATTATTTCTATATAAAAGTTTAAATTACTTTTTTCCCTCCTAAACAACTATAAATAATGATTCTAGGTGGTTATTCCAAGAAGGGATCAATAATATTTTTATTATTGTCATTGTTCGAGGATAACTCAATTTTTTTGTTTAAATAGAAGGGTTTTCCATTCATTATTCACTTTTGATTATTTTCATTGTTGCACTCACTATTGTAACTTTGATTATTTTCATTATCGCACACCATATTTTTATTTGGTTTACACATTATAGAGGAGAGAGACTCTACACAAGCTGAAGATGTTTGAGGATAGCCAAGAACCCATCCCATAGAGGGGTACTGGTAACATTTATCTGTTCTCTTCATAGGTGTTATAATAAAATTATTCTTTACATATCTAGCTTCCACTGGATGTTTAAAGTTATTACTCTTTGTTTTTGTTGTTTAACTATGATTGTGGCATAGATGCGAACTTTAGCAGGTTTTGTTTCTATCAGTTGCTATAAT
>APFE031398520.1:112238-142207 GCA_000404065.3 Pinus taeda | reverse complement strand
TATGTGTTTTATGTGTTATGCTCTCGCATTGTTTATTTTCTGTGTTTTAGAATTTGTATGCAGGTAATTTCTGTATGGGGTTAAAACCTACATTAGTCTTCATAATTGTATTTGTCAAAAGAAAAAAATATTGTAAAAGGAAAATAATTTTGACGCATGGATTTCATTGTCTTTCTAGTTCATAGCCTCCATTGAAGGCTTCTAGGTTTTGTAAAGTGTCATGAAAGTCATTTTAATATTTATTAGACCCTTCTTAGGATTTTGTATCATGTAAAGAATATTTTTTTATTCAAAAATAGTCATTTTGTTTCTTCTCACCAAGTTGGCTCTATCCTAGAGAAGGCCACCCTATTGGAGGCAATTCAACCCTATGGAAGTAGTATAAATAGAGGTAGCTCAAATCACTTGGAATCACACTCACACAAGTTCTATCTACAAAGAGAAAGAGGATGAAAATGAGAGCGATGTGCAAGAGAAGGAGACCTAATCCAAGAAAGAAGGAAAATAGAAGTTTCTGGGCATCTCTCTCACACATGCAAAGTTTACTAGGATTTTTAGATTGAAGCCGGGGCTCAAAATTTCTGAATTAATTGCAGGTTTGAAATTTTGAAGTTGGGGGAAAAATTCTAAAGTTGGGGGTCATGGATTGAAGCTACATTCGAGGAAGCTGACACATGGAGACTTGGGCTGAGATATTCTACTTGAAGGAAGGGTTGACTTGGTGATTAGAGGAGGTCTTTGTCTATGTGTAAAGGGTATTGGATTGTCTCATCTTAATTTGAATATACTAGTAGAAGAGTTTGAATGCGGTTTCCCCTTCACATGGGTTTTATCCCTGGTTGAGTGCCTATATCTAGTGTTCTTTATTTTCATATTTTATTTTGATGATTGCTTGATGAGAAGAATATAAAATAAGAACATAAATAAAGTTAATAAGAATACAAGAATATCAAAAGAAATTGTCAATGTAAGAAAATATTTCCGCCTTTCTGATTTTCTAATACAAGATTTAATTCACAATCTCTCTAAAAGACAAAAATCCAAAGAGAATTTTAAGTTACAAGTTTCCTATTTATAAATTTCATTTTTCATAGTTGTATACCTATTAATTTGTTTGATATGATTGTCTAAGATCCTCCCTTGGTTATTGTTTAATTCCAAGCTTTCTCCAAGTATTACCTCCACTTCTCCTTTGCCAAGGATAGAATTATTTGATCAGTTGACCACCCTACCAACTACAAAGTGGGTACTCTTCTTCTCCAAGGACCCACGAATTGAATACATTTTTTGAGAAGAGTAGAAAAACTATCATTCAGATTGTGTGTCTCATCTAAAACATATGAGCTCCCCATTGTTGATTTTTCTAGTACAATAGATATAAGTACTTATTTCTAAAACATAATAATTACTTCCAATGATGAAGATGATTATTTTTTTTTTAAATGTATCATTAAGAAATTATACAATCATAAATTCAACCATAGAGACAATAGAGTAATAGAGATACATTAAAGTAAAACTAACCAACAAGATGATAACCACAAGATGCCTCAAGATGACAAGTCAAAACTTAACCAATTCTTCAAGATGCATCTTCAGAAGTTTGCACTAGGTCTACACTAGAGCTGAATTTTAGCCTATCTTTACCTCAGAAATTTTGGACCTATGACCAGAAGTTCAGGCCTACAATATCACACGTGCGAAGGGAAGAAAAGATGACACACATGTGAGGATACTTCTTCTATACATTAGCTTCTTCTTTCTCTTTAGCATGTTCTTCCTTTCTTTGTCCTTCTTTACTATATCAGATTAGAAATACACTTTAAGATGAGATGTGAGTTGTGCTTGGAGTGGAGACAAATGGTCTCTATATGTACACAATAGAAGTGGTTGAATATGTGCCTCTTCGATAGGGTTGAATTCATTACTTGGAGGTTGACTTGGGCATGTTGTGGTGTCTAGAATACAAATACAAATTTTCAATTTTTCCGTTTTGATAAGGTCATGAAGAAGATGCCTTATAATATTTTCTTTTGAATGCAAAAATCAAAAATATTTTTCTTTTTTTGCAAGCATGAAGAACATGCTCCATATAATTTTATTTTGCAAATATAATTTATATTTCATCATTACAAGTACAAATGAAACATTATGAAGACCAACCATAGCTACAAAATTCAACACTCCCTCTTAGATAGTGAGGTATTTATAATGACTATCCATATGTTCTTTGTATACATGATCTCTCTAAGGAAAGGTACAACTCATCAATAGCATCATCATCAATAGGTACCACAACACGAGTTAGCACTCCTAACCAATGGTACTCACTAAACTAGTCACCATGATTATATGGGTGCCTCACCTCATGGTACTCTGTCTAATTCAAGGTTTCCATCACCCATGGTACTCTGACTAGTTTAGGATTTCCATAACCCATGGTCAAACCCTAGGGTCACTCATGTCCCAACTCCAAATGCCTCACTCGAGACCACAATGCTAAAAAAGTAACCCACCCTATTGAGTGTCCATGCCTCAGGTACCATTCTTCTCAAGAATATATGTCCCTCATGCTATCTCTCTAATAGTCCATGCAGTTCTCCTACCCCTATTGTCAAAAGTCCAAGCATGCTCCTATTGTCACTAATATTCTAAGAAACGCCCTTGTTGATATCACATCAATTCTCCCTCTCACTAATAGAGGGGTTCTCCTTAAGTCCAACCTTGTCCCTAAAGAATACAAACTTTTCCTAGGACAAAATGTTGATTTGTCATTGGCACTTCAGAATAAGGTTTATGTCTAGAACATGATCACAAACACACTAAAGTGCCACAAAAAAACACTTTTCACAATGGCAAATGTACAACAACGAATCAATCTAATACACAAGATAAATTTTCAACCCAAAACTTGTTATATGACAACTTTGATACAAAAAATGTAAGTCCATCGTACCAGGGATCATGGCCTTTACAATTTTCCCTTATACAAGAACAACTAGGGATTGGGATCAACAACTTATGATCATCAAACTACCCTTGAAAAAAGTTCACTTGACTTACTTGCAGAAGGAGATCTCGACTCAACCATTTTAGTCCACGTACCTTGAACACATGGTAGGTCCTTTTCCACCTCTTCTGCTGCTCACAATTAGTTCTATTATTTCAAAAATTCTTGCATATTCATTCGCTTAAAATGCTACTATCAATCCCTTAGCTAATCCAAAGGTGACTAATCTTAGACTCAGAGATATTCCCTCTAGCAACCCTCTTTCTCCTCCAATATGCCCGCTCTTAAGGTCTTCAACCTTTTCCCTCTAATAATGACAAGACTGCTCCATTATCACTTTTCTTAGGGTCTTCATAATACTTCCATCTTAAAAATCATTAGTCACATCAACCATTGTACTTAGGACACACAAACCAACCCTCACAACAATGACTCAACATATGAGTAATTATCCTTAGGTATTCTTGCACAACCCACACAACAATGAATAAACTCCTACATTTAATGTACTTAGGGCATTCACAAATCTTCCCACACAACAGTGATAAGACAACTCCTTTATCATTGTACTTAGGGCTTCCTTCTAACTGTGAATTTGTTACATAAATTCATTGAACATAGGGCACACTTGGAAACCCACATACTTGTGAATTTGACTCACAAAATTACACAAAACTTAGGGAAATATAACACGTCGTCCAAACTAATTTTGGACATACCTATATTCTTCTCCAACTCAGCACTTTCCTCTCATGAATCTGCTCCACACTGATCCCTTCTTCCCTTCACTATATTAGCCCTAAACTCTTCCCGTAAACTCACACTTTTGTACAATCTTTGAGGATAGTCTCAAACCACTTTATACCCAGAAATTTTTCACAAAAAACTTATATTTTTTTGCCCAAATCACAATGTATATATCTCCTTCTTAAGGTTGGCCCTCACTCCCATGCACAAGAAATTAGAGCAAAATTGTTTAGAATCCTGAATAGACTCTTAAGGGAAGCATACCATAAAGGGATGCCCTAACTAGGGCATGAATCAATAATACAAAGAAACCTTAGAATATGCCAGAACATACCTCCAACTAGGACTAAAGATCATATTAATAAGCCTCCACAATTCTGAGCAAACTCAACCACCATTTCACACTGGAACCAAACCTCTCATGCTCCAATTTCGTCCCTCTTTTGGATATGTGGCTCTTTGAGGCATTAGTATTTTATTGGGAATATATCACTTGATCAAAGATTCTCATATGGATACCAAATAAGTTCTCTTCTATCCCTTCTTATAGTGTTTATTAGTGGTGTCCTGTCTCACCAAGGGTTATGACATATAACCAAGTCGACCTTATCCATCTTGCTCAAACACCAGTTTCTTAAGGAATAAAAATCATTTCACTTGATTTTCACAACATCATTGAAGCCTTAGATTCCCCTTAGCCCTTCAGAAGTGTCCCACAATCTCTCAATGAATAAACTATAAATTTCTCGACTTGGTCTTGCACCCACAACTTTGGGTACAAAACCCACTGCTTGGGTTGGCTTAGGGGGTCCTCACCTAGGTTCAGAGATAGTTGCACCAACCAAAAAAACCATACACTAATGGCCCTTTCAGCAACAACTTGTGTAGCACACACTATAGTCTCACCCGAAGCAGTATGGGGGGATGCAAGAACCAAGTTTCTACATCTAGAGACTAGTGTGATATCTTCCAGTGCCTTGGATATACCTTCACATAGATCGATAAAATCTTAGGGCATGTTACTGAAATTCTATTAAAACAGCCTTCAGACCTTCACGAAGGTTTAAGATCATTCCTTGCAAATATTTAATAGTCGTTTTACCTACTTACATGCATCAGAAATCAATTCTAAATTGGTGTTCACGTAGATCTACTTAAGTCGTTAATAAACATCAGAAGAATCACCACAGTCTTTGTGAAAGTATTTAAACACGCATTGCGTACATTATTAGAATTACTCAAGAGAATCGTGTAGCATTCAATCAATATTTCATAAAACAAGTCATTCATCGGCGACATATAACATAAATAGACATGAAAAAAATACTCAATAATTATTTAGAAACTTGTCTTTGTTGATCTCAATTCACAGATTACAGACTCAAAAATTCCCCACGCACACAACTGCAGGGGTCCACGCACTTAGCCGCAAACTCTACCTAGGCCTCCATACACTCAATTGTGGAGCCTTTCTTTCCCTAACTAAGCGCAGGAAGTAGAGCCTTCCTGCCCAAACTCTTCAAACCACTTAATTCTCTATCTCAGTTCTATCTTGTTACTTCTTTCTTTCACTAAGACTCACTATTTATAGACTTTTTTTCATACAATGCCAATGCCTTGGTCCACGAACCATGGGTGAATCTCAAAACTGACTCAAAACTTATCCAAAACAAGGGGCTAAGCCCCTTTGCCTCCTATTCATATACGCGCTCTAAATCCACAAATCACAGAGACTTTACATCTTTTAAAAAATTGTACCAAAATTTTGGTTATCTTAACCCCAAACTAACCCAGGGAACTCCATCTCAACAAGACCCCAACAAAAATATTGTGACTCGCCCTTGAGTCACTTTGTTGGCACCACGATCTTACTTCGAAGATCCCCCAGCTCCACTTAGATGACTGAAACTTCAACAATGCTCTGTACTATTGCCTGTTGAACCTCCTCGACCAATTTTTTAGTGGCTGGTCCTTCTACTACCATCCTCATTGTCTGTTGCGCCTGCTGCAACCCCTTAAGCTTATCTTGATTGGATATTGTGATATTATAAGCCTCATCCAACCAAGGATGCAACCTGGCCTTTAGAAAGGCCTTTTTCTTCTGCACTTCCTCTACCTATGCCAGTAGCTGCTTTCCTTCCTGTAACTTGGCAAGGTGTTGTGCTGGTGCTAGGGTGCACACAGTCACCTTGACCTCATGATATTGGCGTTGCATCTCCCATACCTCTGTGTTCAATGTTTACAGGTTTGGATCCTCCTATAGATTCGTCAATAGCTCCATAGTCTGATCAAACATTGTCGCACAGTCGGTGACTGTGGTATCCAAGGTAGCCATGCCCTCCTTAATTGTGATTTTGCGCTTCTCTCGGACCTCAAGTAGAGTCGTGGGCTAGAACTTCAACTACAACTCTAAAATATTCATGTTGAACTCGAAAGTGACTCCCAACTTCTGCTCTAGCTTCATACACACCAATAGCTAATTTCTGATTTTGGCTTCAAGCTGTGCATCCTCCGAGATGTGAATTTCAGGCACTATCTTATAGGCCTCCGCTATTGTTGACTCCAAACTTGAATTATGCACCTGTAGTGCCTCCTTTCCCTTCAGTTTCTGTGTCTTCTCAACAAACAGTTGTTGATTGTTGACTTTGAACTTACTGATGACAGTGAGTGCTCGCTATTCTCTGATCCTGAGCTCTTCCATGACCCCTTGATGTAGCGCAAGTATAGACTCAAGTGACACCACCACAAGGTTCAACTCCATGTTTCTTATTGTGTGAAGCACTGCGTGGTATTTATCTTTCTCTGCACAGACTAACACCTCAGGCAAAGGGAAGACTCTGACATCCTGTGGCCAATTCATCTCTGCGATTGTACTCTTTCCTCATGTCAGACTAGCTTGCACATCACTCGTCTTCCCGACATCGGCCTGAATTCCATTTGCTTAGAGCTGCAACTCATGTAGATCCTTCTAAACGCCCCAACGCATCTGCATGTATTGTTGCTCGAACTACTGCAACAATTCTGTTGTGGTGTCCCAAATTTTATCACTAATCTCATAGAGATTGCCCTTTGTTAATACCATGGGATCAACCTGTGTTTTATCATATTTCTTCTTTTTTCGTGTTCCACCCTTCTTCTCCATGCAACGTCTTTTCAAAATAAAGGAGGTTCTCTTCCCTTCATCACCTCCGTCACCTTGGCTTGAAATCTATTCTTCCTCTGTCTCTGACAAAGGTGACTTATCACCTTTCTATGACTCACGTTGCTCCTTTTTCGCCTGCTCCTTAGCAGCACATTCTTGCTGTATGCGAGCTTTTTCTGTAGCTTCCTTCTTTTTCTATTCTTCTAGGGTACGTGTAGCTTTCTGAGCGGCATGCTTTCTTTTTTTCACAATAGAACTTTCCATGCCCGTACTTGTTCCAACATATAACCCTAATGGGGTACACCACTCTATAGGCCATAACCCTACAACCTCCTGCACGTCTGTTTTTACACCAAATAGGACAACTCATGCCATTTCTACTCTGGATCCTTCTAGGCTTGGATATAGATTCGGTGGAAGTCAACCTTGAACTCCATGTAGGTTGACAGCTGCGTGAACAAGGTTGGGGACAACCTTGGATGCTGATTGAGTACAATATGGGTATCCATTTCCATAAGAGTCCAAAAAAGCTTTCTTTCTACAATCTGCGCAACATCATTTGTAGATCATAAAGAGGCTAATTTCACTGCCTTTGACAATCCTTCGTCAAGAGGAGGAAATTGGCTATCCTCAGGAAATTTCCATGCAACAAGCACAATTGATAGCAACAACCAAACTTAGTGGAATGACTTGGTCTCCTCCCAAGCTTCTCAGTAGTTCGCTAGGAACTCCTGACAAAGGTACCTAGCCCAATTCAATTGTACACCTTTCGCGCATTACACAACAAGTGAAATTACTGGCAGCGAAACTTCGTCCGTGCGACATTTTCTCATAATCTTCCCTACTAAAATCTGGGCAGAAAATTGAACTACCTAGTCTGTAATAGAGAGAATGGAATACCCTCATGACTTCTTAAGGAGGTCGTAGTCCTTCTTCATCTTGTATGCAAGATCTTTCTCCCCATTCTTCCCTCTAAACTCCTTGGCAAGGTTCGCACCGTTGTAAGGCCGCTGCGTGATTCTATGAATCAACATGTCTGTGATGGGGATAGGCTCTCCTAGCCATAAGCACCCATCTTGCACCAGTGTGAGGAGTTGTCACACACATATCGTATTAATGGGGGTGCAGTGATAATGTGGCACTAACAACAAATTGAGCAACCCTAATTGCTTAATACCGCGGCCCCATTCCATTAGATCCAATGTTGTAACACCCATTTCTTCGTAATAAACCTTTCACATATATTTATCCATCACCAAATATGGAAACTTGGTGTGGTCCGTGAGGTCACAATCCTCCATATTTAACAACGGGATCTACGTGAGCCGAAGACCTTCAAAAGCGACTTACTTAGGCAAGAGGGACGTGGATACTATAAACTTCCCGATATCAAGGTCCTTTGTTACCTGTGTTTTTCCCTTCCACAAAGGGATATATTTTGGTAGCCTCATCATGAGTCCCACCCCTTCAACATAAATATCCTCCATTCCCTGGAATTCTTCTACCTCCAAGTCCACTACTCATTCTGGATGCTTATATTTCTTCTTCTTTTCCTGTGTTTCGGTAGGCCTCTTGGGTGACGTGTGCACTAGCACCGACGTATTCTACATTTCATTTAATGTTGGTTGCTTCTCTTTTATTGCAGGGTGTTTGTCTTTCGTCACAGTCTGTTTCATCCTAGGCGACCTTAGCGTCGTGGGCACCACAGGCATAGCCTCTACACTCGACACTTCTGGTCCTGGTGCGTCAAACACAACTGCTTTTGAACTTAGGGCTTTGATGATGTTAGTGGCAATCATTCTCTTGATAAATAACTCGTGGGCTATGGGAGAAATGTTTGCTCGTGACAAGAATTCTTCCCAAAACACTCAGATCATAAGCAATAGACAACAAAATTCGGCAACAAGTCTTAGAGCACAAAGTGTTCTCTATTGGACCGACATGCGTAATTTATAGGGGGTTTTGAATTCAAATCTGACCATTTAACACATATTTCAATAAATTTGGAATGAAATGGTGGATCTAGAATTTCAAAATAACCAAGACCTCTATTTTAGTGATTTCCTTGTAATATATATATATATATATATATATATATATATATATTCTAATTTTAATGAAATATGTATTGTTTCCCCCAAATTTGGATAATAAATGTTGTTTTGGCAACATATCTTCAAATATTTTTTCCTTAATTTCCGCCACCTTGCCCCTCTTAACTGTTTTCTGGCCGTCAAGTCATGAACATTAATTCCAACAATCATTTTCTTGCTGGGTTGCGCGGTACCTTTCCTTTTGGCGCAACCTCCAAGCGCAGCTTCACTGGTAGCATCTTCATCACTCTCTGCGTAGCCTACTCGCTGCATTTTCCATTAAGCCAGGCAGTGTAGTTTATAGTCCCGTTCTCCCTTGTAACTGCCTTGAGCATTAAGACTATCTTGTTTCCATATAATCATTGTACAGGATCCCCTGTATACAATTTCAATCTCCTCCCATTCACTCTTCATAGGAAGGGTTCCTTATTTAGCTTCACGAGCTGAATTGCGCCTCCATTTGTAATTTCTTTGACAATATATGGTCCTAACCAATGCATCTGGAATTTACCCAGAAATTTAGTGAATTTACTATCATATAACAGGACAAGATCATTTACCTTGAATGTGCGAAGCTTGATATGGTGATCATGCCATTATTTTTCACGTTCCTTTTGTACTTGTTGATGGAATTCTGCCAAAAATTGATCTTCTTCGATATCCATCAGCTGCACGAGTTGTTCTTCCAAGGCCTCACGATTTTCCATACCCGTGAAAGTTGTAATGCGTAAACTAGGCACAATGTATTCCATCGACATTATGGCTTCGACCCCATATACTATTCTAAACGTTGTTTTCCCTGTCACCTTATTTCAAGTAGTCTTATAATCCCAGAGTACTGCGGATATGCGCACATCCCAGTCATTCCGTTGCGCGTTGCAGATCGTCGTCAGTGCGTTCTCCAAAATATTGTTAAAGGCTTCAATAGTTTTGTTTGCCTACGGGTGATATGGTGTACTCTTCTGATGGTAGACCTGGAATTCCTTAGTCAATGCGCTGATCATTTCATTCAGAAAGTGCATACCCCTGTCACTCATCAACAATTTTGGGCTGCCAAATCTGGTTAAGACATACTCAAACAAGAATTTTGTTATCGTAGCCCTTGTACAATCCTTTGCTGGCTATGCTTCCGCTCATCTAGTTAGATATCTCATCGTAGTGATAATATAGAGCACACCCGTTTTCTTTCTAGGGGGCTGAATTGGCCCCACAAAATCGATCAACCACTTCTCAAAGGGTTGTAAAGATGCTTGAGGGTGTAGTGGTAGCTCATCTCTTCGTGACGGTCTGTCAGTTCTTTGACATGCATCACACACCTTACAGTACACCTTGGAATATTTATGCAAGGTTGGTCACCATAGACCTGCACGCAAAATTTTTTGCACAGTTGCCTTGCCTGCATAATGCCCTCCCGCAACTCCCCCTGTGAGCTTCAACAATAATTTTGTCTCGCTCAAAATCTAGCACATATCTTTGAAATATTTCATCTACACCCATTTTATACAAATGTCCCACAATCACTGAAAAATCGGTTGCACACGCTACTAATTCCTTCTTTTGCTAACTTGTATATCCTGTCGGTGCCATTCCCGTAGTCAACAAGTGAATAATGTCTGCAAAAATGGTCATCCACCATGCATACCACAAAGAGCTGCTCATCTGGCAACCCTTCTTCCAAATGATTGGGTTCTTCTCTTGTTCTGATTCATGACAGATGGTTAGGTCCAACATTTAACCTCTTCGGCTTCATAATGACTTCAAAGTAATACTCCTGAAATAATAGCAACCATCTACAGATCTTCCCCCCCAACACAGGCTTGTTGACTAGGTATTTCAATGCAGAATGATCTGTGTACATCTTGAAATGTCCTCCTTACAGATAATGCCTAAATTTTTGTAGTGCGTACACCATGGCCAACCCTTCGTGCTCAGTCGTTGAATAATTTTTCTTGGCCTTCGATAACTTCCTACTTGTGAAGGCTATAGGATGGGCCATTTCTCCTTCATCAGCCTGTGTTAGTACTACACCCAACGCAATGCAAGAGGCATCCACATATACAGGAAACTCCTTTTTCCAATTGGGAAATACTAAGGTTGGCATAGTGACCATCTTTTATTTCAACACATCTAAGTTGCGTTGGCATTCTTCCTCTCAATGGAATGTTGCGTCCTTCTTTAGCAGTTTAACCATGGGCGCAGTAATTTGAGCATAAGCTTTGATAAATTTTCTATAGTATCCTGTATGTCCCAGCTTTGCGCCCAACTGCTTAACGTTCCTAGGGGCCTCCAAGTTCACAATTAATGCAATCTTTGCAGGATCCACCATCAATCCTTGCTTGCACACAACATGACCCAAAAAGATCCCAATAGGAACACAAAATATGCATTTTTTCAAATTCAACGCGATCTGGTATCTATGAAATGTATCTAACACCACGTGCAGACTTGCTACATGGTGCTTCACTAATATAAACATTTTCTAGTCATCAAAATATACCTCCAGAAACTTATGAATGAACTCCTTGAACATTGCTATGACTACGTGGGAAAATATCCTATGCACATTCTTTACTCCAAATGGAATCACAATGTACTAGTAACAAACCCACTTTGTTGTGAAGGTCGTTTTGCTTCTATCCTCTGGCACGATCTTGATTTGATGATACCTTAAAAATCCTTCAGTAAAGGAATATGCCTCCTATCCTCCAACATTGTTTAGCACTTCGTCTGTGAATGACGTCAGAAATGGATCGTGGACACATGCATCGTTAAGATTATGCAGATCTACACAGATCCTTATTTCTCCCTTTTTCTTCTTTTCTTGAACCACAATCGGGCTCACCCAATCAGATTCTTCAATAGGTTCTATAATGCCTGCCTCCAACATCTTATCTAGCTCTTGGTGAATCTTTTCCTTATACTTAGTACTAAGGCGATAAGGCCTCTATTTAATAGGCTTCACATCTGGCTTCAGTGTGATCTTCATAATGCCCAAATCACTGATTATGCCCTTTAGATCTGAAAACTTAGTTGGAAAGAGATCCTTGTATTCACGGAGTAATTCAATGATTTTATCTACTATAGTGTCATCCCAGTAATCTTGAATTTTTTGAAAATTTTGGTTTTTTCTTGAGTGCCAATGTTTACATGCTTTGTTTTCAAAGGTGCAGAGATGTCTGGATTTTCTATTTGTGGGCCTTCGACTTCACAATGCCCTTCTACCTCTTGAATATTAATGTTCCTTGGGTCTTCTTTTTCCTATTCATAGGTCACATTATAGAATTCTAGTGCGTGGCACAGCTGGGTGCTCCAGTCTGGTTGGGTCCATTCCATAGGTTCTGTTAATGTTCTAAAGATAACCGATTTAATTTCATGCAATCCTTCATTGATGCTTGCAAACCTGTCCTAAAAATTGGAAGTCAATAAGAATCCTTCCTTCAATACATCCCATTCCACAGTGCCATGTCGGAGCTCTGTTTCAAGAAACGAGTTCATGGGGATTGTATCCAAGGGATGATAAAATATTTGTACCCACTCTGGTTGCGGTTCTGTTCCCCATGCTTTAGTGCACTTTTCCAGGTGATCCTGCAGATTGTCCCTTCCAGTATGCTTCACAGTCATTATGGTGTTAGCACACCCAAATCATAGTTTCATCATTCTTCTGTAATCTCGCCATCCAACAAAACTATCCTTTTGCATACCCCACCATAATGGAGGCGTAGCACACAGTGGAAAATCTAATGCTTTGAAGCGGTGGTCCTCAAGGCCCTCACGCTCAAATTCCTCCAAAAACAGATCTATGTCAGTAAAACCATCAAAATAAGGTAATTTTCTTACCTCCGACGAAACACAGCACAACGACTTCATCATCATATTGCATCGTAATGTATAAACTTCATGTAAGCGATTCTGCCAATGATCTAACTCTTCGTTTGAATCAGAGGTGCAAGAACTCTTCCAATCCCACACAATCCATCCATCTGTCGTCAGATTGATCTAGTCCCAATCTCATGCTATTATCTTGTAAATTTGATCCAGTTCATCATTATTTTCCTCATAATCGCACACTGGTTTAGTATAGTGCACCCCTTCAACAGGATCCAGTAGCACTATAACTCAAAGCCACTTTCTTTCAAATGACATCGTTATTTTCTTCAAATTAATGACCCGATTCATGTCAATAGCCGAGTCAATTCCCAAGAGTGCGGGGTAGGGATTATTGTCGTCAATGATTTCTATAACTTCAACGTCTGCCACTACGCTTGCACATTCAATATCAACTATTACTCCATATAATTTTCCCATGGGGATGATTTTCTATTGGTTCGCCATCCTGAGCTCAATCGGAGACCACTATAGCGTAGGCATCCCCTTCCTTTCCCATGTCTATTTCGGTAATACGTTTGCGTTGGACCCCAAATCCAAAATGACCTATTGTTGGAAATAATACTGAGAGGGGGGGGGGGGTGAATCAGTATTATCAAATCAATATACTTTTTCATTTCCATATTAAGATTCATATACGCTACTTCAGTTAAGGCAAACCACGTGTATACGCAACTATGTGTAATGCAACAAGCGTATATCCAGTAAACTTATGATTCAGTTAGTTGATCCTTAAATGAGTGCATCAGAACATTATTAACCATATGAATAGTAAATAGGAGCAAGTAAAATAGAATAGATCATCACACACAAAAAGCACACATGAACACCATGATGTAAGGTGGAAACCCAATGTGGGTGAAAACCACTTGCTTGCAAGTCGTCTCAATCTTCTTTTGAATAAGAAACTTCTTTTTACAATAGTTCTGTACTGGTGCAGTCTTATACCAGTACACAGGCTTCTACCTGCAGAAGGCTACAACCTTCTCTCATTCTCCAGACTCTCCTGGAAGGGAGCTACAACCCCCTTCGCTCTTGTACTAGCCGATCCATTGACTAGTACGTAGGTGTCGGCCTACTGAAATTCTCCATCCTTTACTCGTTTTCCAACTGCTACTGGAAGGGAGCTACCACCCCCTTAGCTCTTGTACTAGCTGATGTACTAGTACGTAGGTGCTAACCTATAGAAGGCTACAACCTTCTCTTTCTTCCTCCAGGTACCACGTTTCATACATTTTCAGACTGGATACTCTTGAAGCACAATACCATAATCTGAAGGCCACATTTCATCTAATTTTCATACTGGACCCATCAATATCATTGAAGCACACAATCAATAAACACTAGCATCATCAATCTCTGAATCACCCAATAATGAATCACTAAAACCCTGTCAACAAAATGCAGTCTCCAGAACACAGAGCAAAACAATGAACTCTGCAACAATATTCAGAACCAACTGTATCATCAAAAATCATGCATCAGAGTGCATACGCTACTTGGAAGTGCCGAACCAGCGTGTATACGCAACTTCACCAAAGCGAACTAGCGTATATGTCATCAATAACTTACTTATAACTTGCTGCACTTCCTGACTTCAGACATACCTAGATTATTACATATACAAGGATAATATGTGTTTTAGCAACCAGATCTAGTTCATCAAATCACAAAAAGATAAGTCATTCTGATCTTGATCTATTATAGATCTCATCCATCAATATTGAAGCTAAACATAATCAACCAATCTGAATATGTAGAATACTGACACCAATAAATAGTCATCAGAAATCATCAACAACCAGAAACACCTGTAACTTCAAACATCATAGCTCATATGGTATACACTACTTAGATGTATCTAACCTGCTTCTGTACGTGCTTTTATCATAGTCAACCAACGTATACATCTGTAAATATTCATTCATGATTTGCAGCTATTCCAAACTTGAGTTATACTCAGATCATAACATTTATAGAACATTACATGCGTCAATATATAGATCTAGTCTAAACAAGATCAAACCGTATAGAGATGATTCATTCCAAGCCATTAGATCCCGATCTATCCTTAGATCTTGTTCACCATCAACCGCTGAGATTCCTCCTTAGCTTAGATCAAGCAAATCATCATGAACCCATAACCTGCATACTGGATCTCATACTTCATCAGATATTCAAGACTTTTTCAATGCATTTGCCTAATGATCTTCTTCTCCTTTTATAGTCTTAGGCCTTACTCAATACCATGGTCCAAAACCATTGATAACCAATACTAGGGACCCAATACCTGGGTTCAACACTTCAGACGCAATACCAAGGACCAAAAAAATAGGTCTAAATACCACGGACCCAAAAATAAGCTTTCCCACATGTACAGGCTTTTCCGTGCATGAAAGTGCGTGCATACGCATACGTGACTTTTGATCAACAATCCCGCATGTATACAAACCTTTGTATATAGAGAACCTGCGTGTATAACCTACATGTATACCCTACTTGGTATATAGCAAACCTGTGTATATACGCGACTTGGTACATAGTGAACCTGCGTATAACCTGCTTATGTATGTGACTTGGTATATAGTGAACCTGCGTATATACTCTTCTTTCTTCATTCTTTGTATTCTGATCACCAACCCTTTGCTACTGACCTGCTGCACTATGATCTGTCATCTGTGTGAGTTGCCATCAAGGACAACTGCCAACAATCTCCCCCTTTGGACTTGATGGCAAAGCTAACTTGTCATACTGAGAACTGTCATCTGATTCCTTTGAGCTGTCCTGCATCCCATGCATTCAATCACATCTGATATCTCTTCAATAGATTCATATAGTTATATATAAGTGAGTTGTTCTTCTACGAGAGGGTTGCCATCAAGTACAACACATGCATCATAATGCCAACACCTATTCCATCTCATAATCACCTATCTGCGCTGTTAGCCTCATCTCTTGCCATGTTTGTGCCTTGTGCTTGCCAATCTTTCTAACCGCACGGTGTTCACCGGGGGTCTTTTCCTCGCTGGCACATTTATTTATTAGCTCCTACAAGCCCTCCACAACCTTTCTATCACGCAACAGTTTCATGTAGGTCTCGAAAAATGTAGTGAGTATAGAAGGGTCAACATCTGCAGGCACAGTTAGTTCTTGTATCTTGCCCTGGCTTCCTGAGGTGGAGGCCTCCATGAAGCTCTTCCTGGCTTCCACAAAAGTTTCCTTAGCATGGTCCAGGTCAAAGTCGACTTCTTTCTCTGGTGCTTTTCGGACCCATTATTCTTCTGCAAGTTCTTTAACTTTATCAACACCACTCGTCATTACACTTCTTAGCACAATATTAATGCTTTGATCTTCTTCGCGGGGCTCAACCCTCATCATCTGTAAATTATACATAGGCTACTGAGGCTGCGTTTTTTTCTCTTGCATTTTAGCTATTAGCACTGGGAATACTTCTATAGTATGGTCAAATTGTCAGTAGTATTGACATGATGGGTGTGTAGGATTCTGGCAGTATCGCACATAGTGCCCCGACTATCCGCAATTGTAGAAGATAATCTTACCGCGATCTCTACCATGTCCTCCTCCTCCTCCTCAGCCCTGTCCTCAACCCTGATAACCTCTGCACGCTCCTCCGATGGCTTGTTTTGGAGGTTGAGGTTCTACTTGAATACGGTACGTAGATGTTCAGTCCATCATCATCTCATAGCTTCGACAATGGCACTCATCATGGCCCACAGATTTGCAGAAATTACAGAACAACTGTTGGGGTGTCTGAACAAATTTCTGAAGTAAATGGAAATTGTTCGTCACATGTTGCCTAGTAACTTGACAAATGGTGCACCACAATGCATCCCCCATGCTTAGTCCTATTGGGGCTTCTGGTTTCACGTGAATTGGACCCCCTCCTGTAATATAATTCGCATACACGGGATAGTGATCCTTATCATGCCCATCACCCTTGCACTTCAAACACCAGACTTCTATGCATGCTTATGGTTTAATTTCCTTGTCTTTCTTCAAACTATGTATTTCTAAGTGTAATATTTCTAACTGTGAGTGGATCTGTTGTACTCCTAGTTTCATATTTTGAATAGATGAGGCATGTGGCCTCATCGCGATCTCCAAGGCTTCTACCTATGTTTCTATTATCTGTTGTGACAGAGAAATTCTCAAGTGGGGAAAAAGAAACACCATAAACCATTCACGATGCCGGTTATCTATGATCTACATGTTAGCCTCTCTGATATGACAATTTAACCTCTAATCAAATTCCCAAGGTGTCTCCTTGACCCTCATCATGATCTCTTTAAATCCAATTACTGACTGTGAGTCAGATTTATGTTTACTGAACTCTTTGTTGAAAGTTGTCTTAGTCTCTTCTAGTGTCGCAAGAGGATTATCAGAACAATACTTAATGTACCAGGTTTGCACGTGATCCTGCAAAGCAGTAACCAACTACGCTTTATTTATGTTATCATCAACAATATGTTGAGATGTCCATACAACATTCACAACAAACCAAAACTGTTCAAGATCTTCACTTCTGATGCCCTTGAAGATCGACATTTTCATTGTGTTCACCATGTTGAAAGGTGGAGGTAGAGGTGGAGGGGTGGGCGAAGGTGTATGCAGTGGAGGTGGAGGCAGAGGTGGGTGGATGGATGATTTGTTCTGGGAATCCCCTGAGTGATTAGCTTAACAACTCTTCGTGGTGTAGTCTGCTCCACCCCTTCATCGTCACTTGAAGGAGGTCCAATCAAGGGACTATACTTTGGACCTGATCCTTCATGATTTATAAAGAATATTCCAATTCGGGTAGCTCTGAACATCAAGGTAATGGCATCACCCGTTTTTAACATAACAACATTTTAATCCAAGTATTCAATGATATTAAGTACTTACCTCGCAGTCCCTTGAAGAATCTCCACTATGCTTCATTACTTAATGAGGTATCAACTACAAATTCTCTAACAAATCCTCCTAGAATTCGATCGAGCCAATGATTGACAACCTGTGCGATCTTATTTTTAGAGGCTTCTAGTCGTCACACTAATTCTGGAGTCCACACTATAGGTCTATCGAGCTTCCACCTTCCTTGATTGTCTGTCAATTTAGCTAGCCACTCATACAATTCAATGGGGAATATGTAGAATAAGGTCTCATGTATCTATGTGTACAAGTACCTGTTCAACCACTCTTCCTTTGATAGGTGTGGATTCCTATTTTCTTGCACTGCGAACTCATGAATATTGTGATCCAACCACTTTTCAATTTCTTTCTTGGTCGGATTCCAATGGTGTGACATCACACATCTCTTTCAAGAAGATCCTGGTCCTAGCAACAGAACCATTTGTTGGCTTAGGGGGTCCTGACCTAGGTTCAGATTTAGTTGCACCAACCAACAAAACCCTACACTAATTTCCCTTTCAGCAACAAACCGAGTAGTGCAGGTTGTAGTCTCACCCAAAGCAGTATGGGGGGATGCAAGAACCAAGTTTCTGCATCCAGAGACTAGTGTGATGTCTTCTAGTGCCTTGGATCTGCCTTCACACAGATCGATAAAATATTAGGGCGCGTTATTGCAATTTTGTTAAAACAACCTTCAAACCTTTGCGAAGGTCTACAATCAGTGCTTATGGACCTTTAATAGTCGATTTACCTACTTACGTGCATCAGAAAGCAATTCTAAATTGGTGTTCACACAGACCTACTTAAGTCATTAATAAACATAAGAGGAATCACCAGAGTCTTCGTGAAAGTATTTAAACATGCATTGTGTACATTATTAAGACTTATTCAAGAGAAACACACAGAATTCAATCGATATTTCATAAAAAAATTCATTCATCAGTGGCATATAACATAAATAGACATGAACAAAAATACTCAATAATTCTTCAAAAACTTATCTTTGTTGATCTCAATTCACAAATTACAAACTCAAAACTTCCTAGTGCACACAGTTGTAGGTGCCCGTGGACTCAGCTGCGGGCTCTACCTAGGCCTCCACGCACTCAACTGAAGAGCCTTTGTTTCCCTATCTAGGCACGGGAAGCAGAGCCTTCCTGCCCTAACTCCTACCCAAACTCTTCAATCCACCCAATTCTCTATCTCAATTCTATCTTGTTACTTCTTTCTTTCACTAAGACTCACTATTTATATAATCTTTTTTTTTTTTTTTTTTTTTTTTTTTTTTTTTTATTTTTTATTTTTTTTATAAATATAATGCCATGGTCCGCGAACCATGGGTGAATCTCAAAACTTATCCAAAACAAGGTACTAAGCTCCTTCTACTCCTATTCATCTATGTGCTACACATCCACAAATTGTGAAGACTTTACATCATTTACAAATACAAAAATTTGGGTTACTTAACCCCAAACTAACCCAAGGGACCCCATCCCAACACTTGGTACACTGCCCACAAACCAATTTTGTGGGTTAAATCCTCATAAAAAAATTACCCCAATGGTTTTAGGATTACCTACCAAGCTACATAAATCAACACTCCATCTTAGCTTTGGAGCTACTTCCACCACTCAGAAGTATCTCGTCATCGTCAACGATGCTAGCCCAATATTTGGAATTCATCACTGCAGCGTACCCTATAGAATGAATCATGCTCATATCGATAATGTATTTGCCTCAGTCTCATAATAACCTGGAGATTCAAACTTCCATAGGGAATACTCCCTCTAAAGCTGGACTCCCTTTGAGTCTACATAACCTTCACTGGCTCACACTACTACTAAACTTGTGTCTTTCTAAGGTTAGACTAATTTGTGGTCGAACAATGTGCCTCATCTAGACCACTACAACTCAACTCAGCAAGCGATCTCATCCTCCTATGTCAAATACCTCACGTGCGCATAACTCCAATATTGGATGTGTAGCTTCACAACCCAATGAAGATACTTGCCTGTCATCACCTCATCCATCACACAGAGCTAACTCGTTCATGCCAAAATACCCCTTGAGCAGTCCCAACAATCATTAAAAAGTCATCAAAAGTCCACAATTTGCAACCTGCCATACAACAAAATGTTGTTCACCAGGTTCTCCACTAATCCACCAAAACTCTCAGCATATCTCGTCATTGTTGGCTATCTAGTCAAGACCACATTTCCATGTTCTTAGCCGATTCAACCTTATGCTCCATGTTTTAGGCAATTCCACAACTCCCTCTTAAGCCGCTTCACTGTGCACACTCTGATTCAGTTATTCCTTCAAAGTAGATTTGAAACCATGTTTATTTTTACTTGGCACTTCACAATCAGGTTTATCTCTAGAAAAAAATAACAAACACACTAAAATGCCACAAAACAAGCACTTTACAGAGTGAAAAATGTAAAATAGTGAATCAATGTAGTACATAAGACAAATTTTCAACCCAAAACTTGTTATATTACAACTTTAATACAACAAACATAGGGCTTTCGTACCAAATATCATGACCCTTAAAATTAGCCCTGATACAAGAATAACTAGGGCTTGAGATCAACAACTTATGATCATCAGATTTAGCTTTAAAAAAATCACTTCACTCCCTTGGTGAAGGAGATATCGACTCAGCCATTTCGGTCCACATATCTTGAACACCTAGCAGGTCCTTTGCCACCTCTTCTACTACTCACAAGTAGTTTTTTTTTTCCTACAGAAATGCTTACATATTCAACCACTCAAACTGCCACTATCAATCCCTTAGTTTCTCCAAAGGTGACTGATCTTAGGCTCACATATCTACCATCTAGCAACCCTCTTGCTCCTCCAAGATGCTTGCGCTTAGGGTCTTTAACATATGCCCTCTATCAATTACAAGGTTGCTCCATTATCACTGTTCTTAGGGTCTTCATAATACTTACCTCTTAACAATGATTGATCACGACAATCACTATACTTAGGGTACACAAACTAACCCTCACAACAATGAATCAACAACATATGAGTAATTGTCTTTAAGGATTCTTGCAGATCCCACACAACAATGAATAACCACCTGCATTCAATATATTTAGGGAATCCACAATCATTCCCACATAATAGTGATAATACAACTCCTTTATCAATATTGTATTCAGGGCCTCCCTCTAACCGTGAATTTGTTACATAAATTCACTAAACATAGGACACACTTAGTAGCCCATATACTTTTGAATTTGACTCATAAAGTTACAAATAACTTAGAGTAATATAACACGTTGTCCAAATTCCTTTGGATAGACATATACTCTTCTCCAACTCAACACTTTCCTCCCATGAATCTACTCCACATTGATCCCTTCTTCCCTGAATAACTATATTATCCCTACAGTGGCCATAATATTGCACTTCTATACAACCTTTAAGGCTATTTTCAACCCACTTAAGGACAAACATATACCTGAACTTCTATGCAAGATACTCAGAATTTGTGACCCAAATCACAAGGTATATATCTCCTTCTTAGGGTCTATAGCCTCATTCCCAGCGATAGATAATAATAGAGTGAAACTCTTTAGATTCCTGAACAGAATTTTAAGGGAAGTGTACCATAAAGGGAAAACCTAACTAGGGCACATATCAATAATAGAAAGTAACCTCACAATATTCCAGAACATACATCCAACTAAGGCTAAAATTCATAGGAATAAGTCTCCACAATTATGAGCAAGCTCGACCATCATTTCAAACTACAACTAGACCTATCATGCTCTAATTTTGTCCTTCATTTGGATATGCAACTCTTTGAGGCATTCATCCTTCTCTTGGGTAAATATCACTTCAAGAAAGATGCTCATATGGATACAAAATAAGTTCTCTTCTATCCTTTATTATAGTGTTTCTTGGTGGTGTCCTTTGTCACCAAGGGTTATGATACATAACCAAGCTGACCTTAGCCATACTACTCAAACACCAATTTCTTAAGGAATAGAAATATTTTTTCTTGATTTTCACCACATCATTGAAGCTTCAGGGTCCCCTTAGCCATTAAGGAGTGCCCTACATGCTCTCAATGAATAAACTATCAATTTATCCTCTTAGTCTTGCACCCACAACTTTGGGTACAAAACCCATTGCTTGGGTACAATGCGCACAAACCACTTTTGTGGGTCAACTCCTCACAAATTTAATACCCCAATAGTTGTGGGAGTACCTCCAAAGTTACACAAATCAACAAAAATGATTTGTAAGAATATTAGTAGTCTGCTCATCTGTGGGAATATACGGGAGCATTACTTCTCCTTTCTACACCATATCATGAATGTAGTGGTAACTCATCTCAATGTTCTTCGACTTATCATGAAACACATGATTGTCTTTCAAATTCACATAGCTTTGGTTTTCACAAAATAGCATAGTCGGTCCTAGCATTTTATCAAACAATCGAGAGAGTAACTTATGCAACCATACTCCCTCACAACATGCCAAACAAGTTGCAATATACTTTCCTTTTGTAGTACCGAGTGTGACATATGTCTGCTTCATGCTCATTGAGGATATCAAAGTAGAGCCCAAGCTAAAACACACACCAAATGTACTCTTTCTATCATTTTCACTCCCTACACAGTGAGAATTTGTATACCCTTGCAGTTGTATCTCACCACTAGAAGCATATATCAAGCAATAACCAATAATACCACACAAATATCTCAATAAATGCTTTGTTGCAATCCAATGCTCATGACTCTATTCCGTCTCAAACTAGCACAAGGTGGTCATTGAAAAGAAAATGTCTAGCCTATTATTAACCAAATACATTGACTATCTAATCAAATTTTAATACATGGATGGATAAACCAGATCAAACTCACAATTCCTTAACTTTATCAGATTCGTTACCATAGGAGTTTCCATAGATTTGAATTCCATCATTCCAAACTTCTGAAGGATATTGATGACATACTTTCCTTGCTTGAGAAGGATTTCACCAAGTTTTTGCTAGACTTCCAATCCCAAATAATAATGCATTAAGCCAAGATCCTTCATGTCAAATTCAGAGGCCAACTCCCCCATACATTGAACAATAAGATGTTCTGCACCTGTTAAGGAAAAATCATCAACATATAATAGTAGCATCATAAGGCTACCCTTCACAAACTTGATATATAGGTTTTGATCTGCAAAACTCTTAAAGAAGCCAAGTCTCGTTAAATAACCATCAATTCTATAATACCAAGCTCTCAGAGCTTGCTTGATTCCATACAAGGCTTTGTTTAACTACACACATGATATTCTCTCCCATGAACCTCAAAACCTTGAGGTTTCTCTATGTACACCTCTTCCTCAATCATTCCATTGAGGAAATTGGCCTTCACATCCATTTGATGTAACTTCCATCCCATAAATGAAGCAAAAGAAACAAGATATCTAATCATGGTGTACTTGGCAACCGGTGCAAAGGTCTCATCATAATCTTTACCCTCTTTCTGGGAGAACCCCCTAGCTATGAATCTTTCCTTTTATTTTTCAATGCTCCCATTAACTGCATGCTTTACCTTATATATCCACTTTGATATTACCACAAAATTTCATTCAGGTCTTGGAACATTCTACTTGGTGTTCTTCCATCATTACATCCTTCAAAACTTGTTGGGTGGTTGCTTCTTTGAATTTGGAAGGTTTAGAGTCAATCAACTTAGTCATTAAAGCTACATAACTAGAATACCTCTTAGGTCTCTTGGATTCCCTGAAGGTGCCCTATGGAGACGCATGTCCTTCTGGATCCTACAAAGTAGATTTGAGCTAAGTTGGTCTTTTTCTATTTTCTATAACACCGACGAGATATAATGGTTGACAAGGTCCTTCTAAAATTTCTTCATGATATTTAGGATTAGTTGAGGATAAAGGAGGACCTGCAACCTCTTCTTTGCTAGCCACGTGTTTCCTTTCTTTGTCTTCAATGTCTGAGTGTTCTTCTTTGTATTTCCAATAAGCGACATCTTCATCAAAAGTCACATCCCTGCTTACTTCAACTTTTCGCTCCCTTGGTACATAGATCCTATAGGATTTTGATGACTCACTATACCCAAAAAATATTCCCTTATTTCCAGATGTATCTAAGTTATTTCTCTTATCCTTTGCTACATGTATGAACATTAAACACCCAAAGATTCTTATATTTTCAACCTATGATTTTAGACAAATGAATGCTTCTTCAAGAGCCTTATCTTCCATAATTCAGTGAGAACTTCTATTCAAAATGTTTATTATTGTCCTAGTTGTTTCTCCCCATAATAGCATTGGTACATGTTGGTCATGTATAATTGTCTTCATAGATTTTTCAATAGGTCTATTTTTTCTTTCAACCACTCCATTCTGTTGAGAATTATAGGGAACTATCAACTCCCTCTTAATCCCTTCTTCCTTACCAAAGGAAATGAGTTCCTTGGAGGTGTATTATCCTTCATTATATGATCTTAGAGTCTTGATGTTTTTCCTTGTCATGTTCTCCACAAAAAATCGAATTCTTGGAACTTTATGAAAACTTCGTCTTTTGAATTCATAAGGTAGATCCATGTCTTGCAAGAGGATTCATCGATAAAAGATACATAGTATAGAGTGCCTCCAAGAGATTTAATTGGAATATGACCACATACATCAAAGTGGAGTAGATACAAGATCTCTTTGGACCTATGTACACTTCTTGGAAAGGGTTCCTTAACATTTTTTTCTAAGAGAACATCCCTTACACACACCTTCAGGCCTATTTAAAAATATGACACACCTAAAACAATCTGCTTCAAATATGGAAAGGTTCTATAATGAAGGTGAGCATATCTTCTATTCCATTGCTCACAAGGATTAATATCACTATGTATTAAAGCTTGGAATGTTTTCCCCAAGAGTTTATACAACCTTCCTTCATGAATCTCAATAACTCTAGCAGAACTTATATTAGAACCCTTAGCCCACATAAGGAATTTCCCATTAATGAAGGTTACTCTATCTCCTTTATCATCTAATCATGAAAATTGAAAGAAAATTATTTTTCAAACCTGGAACATATAGTATGTTGCTCGAGTGAACACTTTCACCTGTTTCTAGCTCAATGGATGTTGTCATAATTTGTTTGACTACATTGTTGTCATTGTCTCCAAGCTCCAACTTTAGAGTCAATATTCTTTCCATCAAACTTGTAAGATGATCATGATCCCTTGTAATATGTCTTGAAGCTCCACTATTGATAAACCATACGGTTTTTTCATCTACAAGAGATCCCACAATTGTGTGGAATAATAGAAGTAGTATTTATCTCCTTCAACTTTGGGTCTTTTGGAATGTTCATCAAATTTTGTCATGGTAACATGTTGATTCCCTCTTTTATTTCTATCATTTAATCTTTTAGGACATTGGGCTTTGAAGTGACCAAATTTATTGCAATGAAAACATTGGATCTGAGACACATCTCCCTTCCTTTGAGGATTAGGTCTTCTATCAAAATCCTTCTTCTTTTTCTGAACTAGACTTCTTTCTTCCTCCAACTTTCTTGGAAAGAGATGCATAAGCTTGGGAATCTTCTTCTTCCTTTTAATTTCTTCTTCTAGACAAAAGTATTGATTCTTATTGAGAACAAGCTACCCATAATTATTCCAAACTTGGAGCTTCCTTTTAGTTGCTTATACCTGCTGCAAATGAATCCCATGATAGTGGTAGTTCATTGAGTGTTGAGGTCACAAGTTCTTTGTTAGAGACAATTTCATCAATAGCTTATAGTTGATCTCTTAGTTGAGAAGACTCACAAAGTGTGAAGCCATTGTATTACTCTTTTTCATTCTAATATCATGAAGCTCATTCCTCAAACTCATGACTTGGCTAATATTGTTGATGGTAGACAAATCATTTAGGGCATCATACATCTTCTTAGAAGTGTCAAGCTTTGAGATATATGGAATTATATGATCCTTGGTGGAGTCCACATTGATTCTCATGGAAGTGATGTCATCTTTCTTTTTTTCTTCTTTCCTTCTCTATTTGTAGGTTCAATCACTTTGCCTTGCATAATTTCCAACATATCTCCCCTTGCGAAAATCTGGTCAATTCTTGTCTTCCAAGATCTAAATTTAGTAGCCCCTTCTAACTTGTTTTTTGATTTCATAGCAGAAGCCATTGATGCATCGTGATTGTAAATCTAGGGTTTCTTAAAAGTGATCTCAATATAGAACTTTTCTAGAGTGATCTTTGTGTTCTTTCCTTCACTAAAGGTCTGATACCATGTTGATTTTTCTAGTACAATAGATACAAGTACTTATTTCTAAAACTTGATAATTACTTCAAATGATGTATACGATTATTTTTATTTTTCAATGTGTCATTAATAAATTATACATTAAAAAATTCAACCATAGAGAGAATAGAACAAGATCATAATGCACAAAGAGACAAGAATATTTTACCCTGTGAAAACCCACTAAGGGGGGAAAAACCCAGCAAACCTTTTCCTTAGAGAATAAATGCAACAAGAGATACATCAAAGTCAAACTAACCAACAATATGACAACCACAAGATGCCTCAATATGCCAAGTCAAAACTTCACCAACTCACTTCAAGATGCCTCTTCACAAGCTCGCACTAGGTCTGTGCTAGGGATGGATTTCAATCTCTCTTTACCTTAGAAATTTCAGACCTGTGACTAGAAGTTCAAACCTAGAATATCACATGTGGGAAGGGTAGGAAAGATGAAACACATTCTAGGAGACTTCTTCTACACTTCGTCTTCTTCTTTCTCTTCAACTCATCCTTCCTTTCTTCGTCCTTATTTGCTATATCAGATCAGAAATATACTTGAAGATGAGATGCCAATTGTGCTTGGAGTGGAGACACGTAGTCTCTATATATAAACACTAGAAGGGGTCAAATAGGTGCCTCTTGGATATCGTCGAATTCATCATTTGGAGGCCGAATTGGGCATCTTGTGGTGTCTAGAATACAAATTCCAATTTTCATTTTTCCCACTTTGATAAGGTCATGAAGAACATGCCTTGTAATATTTTATTTTCAATACAAAAATAAAAATTATTTATCTTTTCTTGCAAGTGTGAAGAACACGCTTCATATAATTTTATTTTACAAATATAATTTATATTTCATCATTAAAAGTACAAATGAAACATTTTGAATAACAACCATAGGTAAAAAATTCAACACCCACCTCCCACGTACATGCACAATATTGAGACTAAACTTAGCAAAAGCTCACCAAGAAAAAATTGAGGATTATGACATCCATCTACCATCAAGGTACAAAAGAGTGAGTTCTTAAGCTTGATCCTCCTTTCTTATATAGCCTTCGAGGCTCATGCCATTCAATGTCCATCTCATGCAAAGGTAATTTTTTAATGATTCAAATATTATGCCTATGTATAGTATTATAGGCGGTTGTTTTGGCTTGAGACGTCATACATATAGAATGTGTTGGACACCTAATCCTAAAGGGTTAGCGTGGAAGTCGAATGGACAAAGTAGTCCAAGAGACCTTGGGATGTGAATCCCAACGGTCACCAAATGTACTATAAATGTATATCAAATTGTTAATAAAATAGCAATGCATGCTTTATCTTTCTATCTGTTTCTAGTTAACCATGTCTGTTTAACATGGTATCAAAGCCATGATGTGTGGCCTGTGTAGTTGCCTTGAATAGTGTTGGCCTGTTTAAATCTGTCCTGCCTGCATACCTGCTCCTCTGTCCCTGCCTGAAGCTGCATACCTAATTTATCAAGGAAACGCATAGGTCCCAGCTAGCTTGATGTGCATACCTGTGAATGTTTTCCGGCGTGGCGACTTTTCTTTCTTTTAAAGAATCTTTCTAAATTATTGTATTCAGATTTGGATTATACCCTAATAACAGAATGCGAGCGTATGTACTGTATCAAAGTTTTATGTTTTGAGAGAATGAATGTTTACAGTACATCATTTGAATCTTTTTAGTGTTTTGCGACAGAACAGATCTGTGTGCCATTGGTAATGGCCGTTCTATCCAGCATTTCTCGGCAGATGTACCGGAGAAAGATAATTTCCGTCCAATATTTCTCGGCACAGATGTAACGGAAGAATAGATGATTCAATGAACGCTTCCGACGGTTATGTTTGCACTGTCTCTGCCATAACTGAAAAACGCCCCCTGACAAGAAACGCTCTCTGACATAACGCCTCTGTTACACCTGCGTGCTCTGCGTGGTATCAGAGGGACAATTCGTCCTACAGGAGGGAGGCACATGATTGTAACGAATTCTTGACAAAGAAAACTCGATTGCAGATTAAGAGGGCCGTGGAATCCATGGTTTTTCAGTGAACAATTACTGAAAGAACGCTTCCATCAAGTCGTGGCTGTGAACTGAAATTTAATAAGCGAATGAGTACAGGAATGAAAGTGACGTTACAGGTTTCCCGAAAAACCACCTTTTCTAGAATTCCCGCGAGCCGTTGTCGGTTTTGATAATAAAAAAAAATACGGCATTTTACCGGAATCGATGGGTGGGGCAGACGTAGCCGTTAGTTTTTGTCATTTCATGATGCACCCTTTTCCAGCGACGTTTTCTGAGGAACTGCGTTCACTTTAGCTTTTCCTTTTTGGCTTGAGGCCTTATTCTAAACAGGCTGTCTTTTTCCGGGAAAATTATCCAAACACAACGAAGAAACCTTCCGTTCGAATGCCGATGATGCCGATAATGAAATCCCGGTTGGCTCTGAAGGGATGAATGTTTAATTGATGAGTCTTCTGCTCGAAAATGATGAACAGCACGAACCTAGTCTGCTCTCACATATACTCGTCTAATGTTTAATTGATGAATCGATGCCCTGTGAACAGTTGAATCGATGCCCTTCAAAGCATATTGATTCAATACATATGCATACTTATGCATTTTGTGGGTTAGCTGAAAATTGTGAACCCATACATACAGCTTCTGTTGCGATTTACCTTCTCAGAGCCGTGTGGACCGTCTTTTGTGGGTTTGGAGCTTCTGTTTGCTTATAACCTTCGCTTTTACCAGGCACATGCCTCTGTTTTTCCTTACAATTTCGCATTGAACGCATCACAACGCCGTGATCTCCAGCGCGCCTACAAACTCTTGGACGGATGGTAAAAGAAGTTTCTGGATACATTGGTTCGAATCTGTGCAACTTCCTACGATCCCAGGGCAACAGAACCGTCGGCACGACTTGAAACATCGACCATCTATGAGAATGCAGTATGCAGTTGCCTTTGGCGTCTGAACCCATGCGCACTTATTGAGCCACATGAGGATGTTGGAGTCAAGGTTGATAGGCCAGTTGATGAGGTACCTGCTGAAGTAGAGACTGAACTCGTCGGTACCTGAGTAGTTGTCAGCTGCGAGAAGTTGATTCAGAATAATATTATATTATTATTGAATAGGAGGATTTTGATAAAATTGAGTTTCTGCAGCGCAATTATACTTTGCTTTGCTTGACCAGTTCTTAGATTCAAAAGTATTTCAATTTTACAATATGATTATTTCGGGGTAGTTCGAAATATTTGTCTCAATATTTTGTTACGGGACATGAACCATGCTGTTCTTTCAGTAGATGATGAGAGTTGGATAGTCTAATTTGGTCTTTTCTTAGCAACATTTCTCATTTTAACTTTGTTCTTTTGGGTTTTGAAACCCTGTATATGCTGATGGAACCTGTTTTTCGCATAGAACTAGAAGTGTTATTTGAATTCGAAAGGGAATGACGCTTTACTCTTAGTACTCCAGGTAAAGATTTTGAAAGACATAAAGAAGCTAAGCAGCAATACAAAAGTGAGATCGCACGGAGTGGCATTTGTTGAATTCACTGAACATGAGCATGCACTTGTGGCTCTTCGTGTGCTGAATAACAATCCTGAAACATTTGGACGAGAACATCACTTCTCTGATTATATTGGTCTGAAATGGATAGAATAGATGATGTATTGAAACTACTGAATAATTTAATGTTGTCCACTGTTGATGAGATGGTTAAGATCAACAAAACTTCTCTTTCCAATATCAAAATTTGTCTCCAAAATGCACATGAGAATATTGAGTTTTTGCGGCTTGAGACAAAGCTGCAGCAAGAAGAACTACAGCAATGGAGTCATCATTCTGAACCTGTTTCTGTTCAGAAGATTG